>JAGKQL010000026.1:4578174-4588297 GCA_018398635.1 Cyprinodon brontotheroides
CCCCCATCTTATTTCTCATCCTCTCCTTGGAGGTTTTATATTTCTAAAAACTAATAAGAACATTTTTCACTGATATTTCTCACACAATCTCTTCCCTATTATTCATTTGTTTCAGGCGCATGGCCCTAACCTCATCCTAGAGAGCAATATTTCTTCTCTAGAAACCTTGACACCGAGTTGAATATTATGTACATACCTTTACTGTTGGGTTTTAATCCCATCTAGTTGCAAAACCTTTTCCCAAAGGATCAATTTCCCCTCTGCTGATGTGGATATTGCTTTTCTATATTTCTTTCTTTAAAACCCATTTCCTCTCCTCCTAAGGCCCCTCCTGCCTACATGTGCTGGAAACCTAAAACATGTATTAAAGTGCTTATGACTCCTTTTCTCATTATAAATTCATACAGTATATATGATGAAAAAATAACACTGATAAAATATTGTTGAATTAAATGTCACACAGCTGAGATGAGCTGCTGCTGAGAAACCTTTTTAAATCCCCCTAAGAGAAGCACCTTCAAACTAGTATTTTGAGCTTTTATTGCACCAGTTTGTGACCTGAAAAGGGGAATTTCGGCACATGAACTGACTGCTTCTACAGTGCCTAAAAACATCTGCAAATCTGCAGAGGGCAGCAACTTTTATCTTTTCTTTTTGGGTCGTTAATATCTGTTTTCTCATCTTTGTTGTGCCTCTAAAAGTGGTGTGATACACTGACGTTATAAAATAAAATGGGTGGCACCCGAACAAGCTTTTACTTGGAAGGCTGTAAAAGTGTCATAATCTTAGTTCCACCTGATGTCTGGTCCTGATTACCTCATTTTAATCTCCTGCTCATCGCCCACTTCATTACCGTTCATCTGTTTTCTGCTTCGGCTTCTACTTGTATTCAACCATTAGGGCCAAATTATTCAGCCTTTGGTGAGAGTTTCTCTACCGTATCTGAGTTTTCTGATTGCCTGGACCCTGGACCTCTGAGCCTGTCTGTTCCTGTTCCGATCTGTTTGCCTGACCTGTCCTCAAACTCCTGCTGGATTCTGCCTGTGTACCGAACCTGGATGTGATTCTTGACACCGCTCTGGATTTCCCTTCGGTACCTCTTCGGATCTCTGATTTCCTGGTTCTGAATCCTGACCACGTCTTCTATACCGGCTTTGGCTGCGCTCTCTGGATAATCCAACAAAGTTAAAAAGTTAAAAAAACAAACCACTGGACTTAGTTTTCCAAGTGTGAAGACGTTTCGCTTCCAATCCAGGAAGCTTTCTCAATTCAAAATGTCTGGAGTAGCACTGGCTTATACAGTAGCCCAAACAAAAGCCTTGTTATGGCCTAGAAAACATGCAAATCTAACCAAAAAAACAGGTCCACCCCTTAGTAATGGAGAGTCGTTGAGATTGTTGTTGGCCTGCAACAATTGATACTGGCCCATGCAGCTGAAAAGGGAGTCTTTAGGGTCATTGTTGATGTTTTGGTCCCCTGCAAGGCGATGAGGTTTGATATGATAGCGGGAAGGAATCAACTATTGTTGTGGTGTTGGTTTTTGAGAGCTGGAACATGAGGAAGGCAGTAAAAACAATAACAAGGCTTTGTTTGTGCCGTTCTATAAGCCTGGAACTCAATGCTACTTCAGATATTTTGAATTGAGAAAGCCTCCTGGATGGGAAGTGAAACGTCTTCATGCTTGGAAGACAAAGTCCAGTGGTTAGTTTTTATGGTTTTGACTTTGTTGGAGTCAAACCATTAAAAATAAACTAGTTTATGGTTTTGACTTTGTTAGATAACTTCACGACCTGGAAAACTGAGAATCTTCACCAACTTCTGGATAATCCTGCCTTCCTTTTTCTGCTCAGTTTTGATTTCCTGCCTGTTCTTTGACCTCCAGGATTCCAACGCATGTTGGCACATGTTGGCAGCTGACCGGCTGGTACCAACCTCATCCTCACGGCACGGACTAAACTTTAAGACCAGGTTAGTGACTCGCATGTTCTTCATCATCCTCTGTCAGATAGACTTGGTCACTAACCTGCATTCTCTACCTGCAGAGGTCCCTGCCTTAGACGCATACTTTGTTCTCTACAGTTCAGTCATAAATAAACGTTTTGTTAAACCTAACTCTCTTTTCTCCTCGAAAATTGGGTCCTTCTGTTCTGAACCTGACAAAAAAAGTAGAATACATGAGCTTTAAATTTGTTTTCGTGACTTTTTCAGAGTTGAATTAAAAAGAACCGGAAAAGTCTGCAAATATTTAAGAAATCTTTTAATGAATATTTCTTCATTTTTACTCAAATTTTACTCTAAAAATATTAATCATACAATTTTTTTAACTAGTTTAGTAGAACAATAACTCTGGGAGGTTTTGATTTTTTTTTCGCGCCAACAGATCATTGATTATGAGCACATCACTGATGACTTTTACGTTTGAAAAAATGTTGTTATATTTCATCAAAATGAAATAATCTAATTGAAAGTAACACATCCACCAGACTCACCAGGAGTGATTCTATCCTTTTTATCAGAAATAAAACACAAATGTCTGGACCAGAGAAAACAGCTGGTTTCTTTTAAAAAAACAAATCAACTGAAATACATAAGTCAGAATTATTTAATATCAAATCATTTAAGTTAAACTCATTTCCAACTTTGTTTTCTATCCCTTGCTGCTGGTTATTGTACATCCTGAAATCCGAACCACACAATGCAGTGATGTGGGAAATAAGAGCTGATTCCAGCTGCAGCCGAGTCACATGAATCCTGACAAGTCTATAAGGATAACAGAGACACTTTGTTTAAGTCTTGGTTCCAGATCAGCTTGAAGTAATTCATTGACTTTTTTGTCAAATTAGGTCTTCAATCAACATCTGCTCCATCATTAGGTCTGATGGCTGCAGTTTCTCTTGGCTCTGCAGGAGTCATTAAGTGCTCGATATCTTTAATGGCTTTATGTTATCGCAAACAGTCTCAAAGATACCGAACACACACATTTCTGAAAATGGCCACCAGAAGGTTTGTCACAGAAAGATTTGACTTAAAAAACTTGTTTCGCAACAAAAACAGCACAACTCCCTGCGTATAAAAAACAAAGGAGGAGATACAAGAGGAGGCCAGAATACGAATCTCTCACCAAGAAGAGGCGCCGTTTGAAGCTCCTTATTGTTAGAAGAAGGAAAGTAACACACATGCAACACCGTTAGCTTGAAAATGAGAAACATCCATCTGTGTGAAAGACACGCCTCTATTCCAGAGACAATGACAGCAGATTAACCATGTCAGATTTGAAAGTTTGCAAAAGTAAACAGAAGTTTAACCACATCTGATGGTCAAAACACAGCTGAGTTTCTAACATTTAGAAATAATGAAAGATTCGACAGAAGAGTGAACTGAAATACTGTGCAGCAGACGTGTCATTAATGCTCATTGACAGCTGTAACACAAGAGAAATTACATATTTTTTTCTAAAATGCAAAGTTAATGATGAAATCTCAAAGAACTCTCAATAATCTGGTGAGGAAGCTGGGGGAGATTGGACAGTTGAAGATTAAATGTTCGTCGGCTGAAGAACTGAAAATATTTCTCACTAGAGGATCTGCTAAAGTGGAGGAAGTTTGGTTATTGCTTTTATCAGGATAATGTTAAAAATGTGTAGATATTTAATAGTTTAGTAAACTGTTTCTTTTATTTTTTAGGTCTACATTGAGGGTCTTGAGGACTGACCTTCCCTCAATACCTGCACAGATTTAGGCTGGCGAAAATGACTGCTAACATCTCTGCAGACCCCACACATCCTGGACACCCATACTGGTGCTATAGGGAGCTACTTACAGAAACTAGCTGAAGCCATGCTGTCCATCTAATGAACATTTAACAGTTCCACAGGGATCCAATTGATACAATCAATAGCTACATTAATTTAATCTCATCCTTTCTTTATACTTTTTTTTCATAAGAGGTTTTATATATCCATCCATCCATCCATCCATTATCTGACACACTTGTCCCAACTGGGGTTGCGAGGGGTGAGGGTGTCTATCTCCAGCTGTCTACGGGCGAGAGGCAGGGTACACCCTGGACAGGTCGCCAGTCCATCGCAGGGCAATACAGGGACAAACAGGACAAACTATTCACACACATACTTATACCCCAGGGGAATTTAGAGAAGCCAGTTAACCTAACATTCATGTGTTTGGAGTGTGGAAGGAAGCTGGAGTACCCAGAGAGAACTCACGCATGCTCAGGGAGAACATGCAAACTCCATGCAGAAAGACTCCGGGCCAGTAATTGAACCCAGAACCCAGAACCTTCTTTCTGAGCAGCCTGAACGGTTTTATATATCTATATTTGAAATGTTTTTACATTTAGAACAAAGCCAAAATAAAAGTATTTGTTTATTTGCACAAAAATGTCAGATGAAGCTGAATCTGATTTTGCAAAGCTGCCATTTCACAGCTTTAAGCAGGACTAAAATAATAAGGCAATGCTCAGAAGTTTAAATTTTGATTTGAAATGCCAGAGGTTTCAAACCAACTGAACCTCAAAATCAAACACGGTCAACACATTTCTAAGATATAATAATATATTTGTAAGACTAAAAACTTTATTTTGAATTTCTGGAAACAGGCATCTCATTCAATCACATATTTTACTGTTAAATCTTTGTCATTATCCAAAGGTATTTGGACTGATTTTCTTTTGTGTTTTGATCATTTTTTTGTTGTTTATTTATGTTCAAAAGTTCTTGCCATATCCTGTTTATTTCCCTATTATTAGTACTTATGTTTTCCCATATTTGTTTATTCATTTTTCTCTAGTTTTTAGACGTGTTTCTATTCATCTTATACCTGCATTAGTTTTTTCTCTAATTTCAGTAGATCAAATTTGCCTTAATTTAGCTTCCTACATGTTAGTCTCCTTCCCTCAGCTTCTCCTGCTTTTATTCAGGAACAGCTTTTCTATATTTCCTTAATTAGCTCATCTGGTTCCTTAATCATCTTTCTGCTTTGGCATTTAAGCTTCTAGTTTTTCTATTGTTCATTGCTGAATTCTTCAATTAGATTGTCTGTTATTTCTATGGATTTTAATTCTGCACAGAATTGAGATAAAACATAAAAAAACATTGATAAAAGTTAGTTGTGAAAAGTGAATTAAATGAGCTTTTCTACCAAAAAAAAAAAAATTAACATGGAATAAATCATCTTAAACTTTGTTAAAGCAACAAAATTCGGCTGAAATACCATGTGAAGCCGTTTCCATCAGAATTAATATTAACATATTTCCTGTAGACTTAAAGACTACAGGAAGAATACAGTATTAGGTAGGTGAAAACAATTTTCTTTTTTCTGATATTCATGTAAAGAATCTGTTCTGCTGTCAAACGGCTAAATTTGTTGGATTTAGTAGTTAGAGCGCCGTCAGGCCTCCCGTACGTAAAGTCTGAAACATTTATTAACTTACATCCCAGAACAATTGTGACCTGAAGTGTGACATAAATAATCGCAGCCTGTAATGTGGCATATCATTACTGCAAACACTTGGTATAACCTAATCATCCCTGCAAAGCGATCAGTCTCTGCGGCTGTTGTTTATGATGAGCGACTCTTCTGCCTGCAGTGGCGTTTTAATTGCTCTGAAGATTCAATTACTTTCAAGCAACATTTGCTGTGAAGACTGCTAGAGGAAAGAGGGGAACATCAACTTCAAATGACACTCAAAATTAAGCAAAAAGCTTCAGAGAATAGTTCCCGCTAATTATCTCTAATGTCAAAACGCAGCGTTTTGATGTTAAGATATGGAACGGATCCCATATGTATTCCTTTTTATTCAGTCTACAGCTGATTGAGACGTATATTGTTTCTAATTAAGCCCATAATGTCAGAATTACTCGTCTATTGTTCAGAATAATGAATAATTTATGCAGCTAATGTGTGGGTGCTCTTTAAAAGGTAAGCCTTTTATTTGAAATTCAGATGTTATTTTTGGTGAATAATCAGGTTTAACTTCACATTACAAAATCAGTTAATCAGCCGGTATAAAGCAGGGCAACAATAGTACAGATAATAAGTCGTTTTATTCCAAATTCATGTTTAAAGAAGGATAAAAAATTGTAATTTCCTTAAAAAAAGGCTCTTTTGTACTACATAGTTCATTATTTTAAATAAACACCTTGTCCAAAGGCTGATTAGAAGCATAAAAGTATAATCAGTCATGAACAATAGAACAAAGTACAAATCAAATGTTTCCTGGTAGGAGTTAAATGAATAAATGCATGGTAATTTGTCAGCTAATCATGATGCTCAAGGCAGAAATGTGCTGATTTTCTCAGGTAGTGGAAAAGAAAAAAAATCTTTACAAAGAAACACAAAACTAGGCTTATTAATGTGGGTTTAAGAAACAACATTTCTTTGCGCTAAAGTCACAAAAAGACCGAGTTCAGCTTAATTTTAAAGCTTAATAAAATAGTTTGGTGGGGTTGTGGGGTTGGTTGAGATTTTTATTAATAGTATCATAAATGGGTTCCACCTACAGTGGATGGCATTCATGTGGTTTAAGTTTTGAGAAACAAAGAATTAATTTTAAGCTTCTTGAACTGGGATCTGAGTCTATAAGTGTGCAAATGTGAGCCGCTATGACAATAATAGACAATCCCTGAAAAAAAGTCTCAAAAGAGTCCAGCTAACTTTTAGCTGCTGAGCTAAAAAACTAAAATTAACAACTTAAACTCAAAATATTCTTTATAGTTTGAATTGGGATTTAATGAAACCTAATCCTTCTTATGGGATACTTATTGTTATATATTGGATGTTGTCAAACTGTTCCTCTTCTCTTTTATCACAGTAATTCCCACATATTTCTTGTCAGGAAAAGGAGTCAATCCTGACTTTTACTGTTTGCAGTTGTTTGTGATTAGACTGGGGAAACTAGGAGCCACAGTAACCTGGATGAAATGCTAACGGATGGACATTTTGTCCACACACTTAAGGCGTTTAAAAGAGGGAAAAAAATTGAGAACTGTAACTTCTAATGGTTAGCTCTTGTGTTTAGGAGGAGCTCAGGCTGCTGTAAAGCAGCACTCTGGGTGCCATGACTCATTCAGTGATGGATTAGACCCTGTCAAGCAAGGGTGGTTCTAGACTGGGGCCAACAGGGGCCAATGCCCCTATATAATAGCTCCCCATCTCTGCTATGGCACCTCTACAGTAAGCATAATACTAAAGCAATAAGAGAGACTGTGGGTCGGATTCATCGTGCCGCTCGCTGTATAAAAACGCAGCCATTTCACCGCGCATGCTAAAAAATGTACAAACTGATCTATCAACAGCTGCAAGGATTTGGTCTTTAAACGGCAATAGCCTATCCATTTCGCACTTTTCGCAAATGATTGTGCAATATGTACGCTACACGCTAAAAGCAAGGCCTTGTGGGAGGAGAACATGTAAATATATTAATTTGGCGCTCGCAAAGAATTTATCAAACCTGAAACAATTTTGCTAAATCTTTATCTGACTCCTATATTTAACATCGCTTCTAAAAGCAGGTGCAAATGGTCTGTATGCACTGCGCACATTATGGCAAGTAATTATCGCAAAGAAGTGAGACATGGAAATGAAGCGCTATACCTGAGACGAGAATGCATTTTTCAATTGCCGTGAATATTTTTGAACAGCGTTGAGGAAACTAATCATCAAAATATCAAGTTTATCCAGCATTGCCATTTTGAGCTGTTGGGGAAATCCTAATCGAGCCTTGGAGCCAGTTTCAAAGGAGGACCCACGAAATACCCGACATCATCACTAACTCCTTTGCAACATTGCAAATTTTGTATCTGGGTCAGTCCTACGTACGGATGCAGCGAGCTGGGATCTCCCAATCTCGGTTTTCAGTAGCGCTGTCCGGGCGCTGTCCGACGGGTCGGGTTCTCCCCGAGCTTGTGGGATAAACTCCGCTGTAAATGCTGGTGGTATGAAACCATTCGGTATGTGCATTTTTCTTCGCAGGCCAATACAAACACCTGTTTTTCTTTTTGTTTGCTTTTTACTGCAGTGAAGTAGAAATTGAGCTACATACCACCTTAGGAAATAGGGGTTGTCGCCAAAGCCGGCATATATATATGTTATTATTTATTTTTTTCGAGGGGGTGGGGGCACCGTAAGATAAAAATTTCTTAATGCACAAGCTTGTACAAACCACTTTTGCCGTTAGAAACCGCCAAACGCTAGAAACCATCAATATTTAAATAGGGCGCTCTCAAATAGCTTTGGTGACCTGCCACCAGTTGCGCAATCGCCTTTGTTAAAATCACCCGCAAAACCATGGTTCAGCCCTCAAGCCAGTAAATTCCAGTTACAGCGCATTGCACGCGAAAATTGGATCTTGATAAATCCGGCCCAACAGATTTGAATAGAGATTGGGAACTTGAGGTTCCGATTGGCGAGCCCTATTAATTGGGAGCCCCTGCTAATTGGTGGCAGGCCAGGACGGGGCTATTGGTGTGTGGGTAAAGGCATAAAATGCACCTAGGAAGGCAGCTGTTAATCTTGCAAGTTGTGTAAGAGATTCTTGCTGCAAACTAATTGCAGAGAATTGAGGAACCATGTCAAAAAACTGAAGAGGAAGCCGGTAAGAAATCTTACTGCTGCTGCCATTTTTAATTTAGTATGTGAAATTTGAGCGAAGTCCTCCTTATTATCCTTGTACACTGTGATTTAAAAATGGCTGCAGTGGTGTAAATACTTTTTGGGATATGTGTATTTTTGTTGTGCTTTATGGCGTTATATTATATGGTATTTATGTCTAAATGGTGCAATATTGCGGTACCTTTTGTAAAACTCTGTCATAAAACTCGCTCTATATATGGAGATTAGACTGGTTAAATTATTCTGATGCCATTTATAGTTTGTGTCCTGAATATTTTGTGTTCACTAATCATCCTAACTGTCTTTCTGTCCTAAAGTTTCGACCTCAGGACAGAAAGGGGGGGAATCAGATTAAAATAGAATGGAGAAAGTCTCTAAGTAAATCCAGCTACACTCTTAAAGTCATGGGTCCACCCTTTTCAAGGGTGGGGTGCAGTTACTGAAACACTTCACACACAGACTGCCAATCCGGGTCTCTGAGCAAGACCCTTAGCCCCTCAATTAGTCAATTAATTGGTTGATTAATTGACTAAATGCAGAGGTTAAATTCTCCTATGGGAGTTTAATAAAGTTCAATTGTTATTTTTAATGATGACTCACTCTGACACAGAAACCATAACTGTTTGATCCCTTTGAAACATTTCATTTTAGACTTTGGCGTTTTTATTAAACATCCTCCAAAGAGGAAAGTGATGTATTTTGCCTTTGCCATATCAAGACATGATAATGTGCTAGTTTAGGGTCTGCAGCCTCTTAGATCTGAGACTCACCTAATGTATTGAAAGATTCATTATTTTCCTGTTTTTTGTTTCATTCTTTTGTTTTTGTTTTTTATTTTTTTGCCTTTATGAAAAACCATCAGCCCCATCCTGGTAGATTTGTTCTAAAAACATCACTGCTTTCAGGTAACATGGTGATTTTTTTCAGAAGGTCAATCTGCACAGAACTTTGAAACCTATTGACCTGAAAAATAATTATATACATCTCAAATTAAGTGACAGTAAGGACAAAGGTTATGCTTTAAAGAGCACCTGCAAAGTTGTAGTTATTGTTGGTTGTCCTCAGTCTGTAATGCTTGATATCTATTAAAATTGGTCCAAAAGATGAAGCGCTCACCAATGCATGTGGGATGCAAAGGCTTTCCGTTGTTATGGAGATTACTAATCAAATCATGAGGTCTTTCTTCTCACACTCGGTGGTGGCTTTTACTTTAAAAGCACCAGAACAGCATCCAGCTTTTAAAGCCGTTCTTGTTCATGTGTTGACAGGATGCAGCCCTGCTTTCCACTCATTTTAAAGGGGTTGGTATTTAAGTGCAGCAGCTGATGCTCCTCCAGCTCCACAATAGTTTCACTCTTCATATTTCGCTCAGATCTGAATGTAGGAGCTAGGGACGTTTCTTTGACAGATGGCTGTGAGCCCTTAGCAGACTGCAGCCTAAAAAAAACTCCACTTCCTCGTTCTGCAACCAGCTTCACTGAACCTGGGTGTGACAG
>JAGKQL010000026.1:4588307-4741581 GCA_018398635.1 Cyprinodon brontotheroides
TTTTTCTCACGTTTGGCTCTAAAAACAAATAAGCTCCTTAGTCAGCAGATTGGATGTGTGCCGTAGTGCATTGCGTAACCGTTTCCAGCAGGATGGACCAGAAAATCCCCCCAATGGAGGGGTGGGTATATCCCAAACATACATGAAAACCCGCCATGTCTTTGAAAAATCTGAACGTAGGGGAAAAAAGCTCAGATTTATTGCATTTTAAAAATCAAACAATGGATTTAAAACAAGTTTAATTGAACAAATCCGAAAAACTTCAATGTTATTAATAAGATTTCGGTGCGTAATTTCCACTGATTTGAGTGGATTTCCTGTGTTTTCCCCACTTAAAATGAAAGGATTTTCAGTCATTTGTGCCTAAACTGGTTTTTCCTTGAAAAGATTCCCAGCAAATGTTGCTCCTGATGGTTTCACGCCCTGAATCCCCCGAATGGTGCCGCTTAATCCAGGCTATAATACTCCAGAACCATAAAAGAAAAGCTGCAGAATTTAACCCACCGCCTCCCTGTTAGACTAAATCTCCTGCTTGAACATGGATTCATAAATAAATGAGGGTAATTACCTTTATTCAAGCCTTGGATCCGGCAGTCAGAGGGCTGGGAGGGGCTCAGGATGGATGGAAAGCGATTTTTTTTCTGTATTTCATGAATGTCGTCCTCCCCACCTCCCCCAACCCGAACACGGCAGACTTCAACCGATGGAGGGGGGGGGGGATCGGCGTGAAGATGAAGATTTCGGTTGATGGCGGGTGTGTGGAGGCTCCGGGGCTCGGCTTCTTTCGGGAAACTTCGGAGAGGATCGCCGGTCTGGAAGGAGAAGCTCTGCGGTTCAGCCTCAGGCCACCATGACAGCTTTCTGCAAACTGATGTTCTGACCCAGAAGAGGGGAATCCTTCTCTGACATCACAGCTGGACTGCAGACTTTTAACCCTTTTATTTATGGCTGTTTGGGATAAACATGCACCACCACACAGCATGAAGTAGGCCGTGACCTGAAAAAAACTTCCGTCCTTCAGATTGGGCGCTCATGGCTGCTGTCCAGGGTCCTGATCTTCTGATTCATGCCGCTTTTTCTAAGGATCCCATTAATCTCAGCTATTGAATGGGCTCATTTTCAGGGTAGTGAATCACAAACCAATCCAAAAGCTGTAAAAATAACTCTACCGGTGAATATTACATCTTGTTGGACATAAAAAGTCTAAATTTAATATAGAATTACAAAGACTTAATGATGCATCAGAGGTAGAAGAGTTTCCATAATATGGTCACATGAAACAGGATAAGAAAAACTAAACACTAAAATCACTGGAGCCGCAATTATTTCAACTCCAGTTTCCAAAGATAAATGCAGTATAATACAAATATTTTATTTGATAAGTATGATTTTATATAAAAGCAATATTAACAAGTTAACCAGCCAAACCAAATTTTTTAAAAACGGTTTCTATATCCTGGAAAACCATTTATTAAATTACATGCTGTTTTTTTTTAACCCTTGGCAGGGTCTAACCTGCTATATTAGGGGTCTTCAATGTTTTCCAGGATAAGGAAACTGATGGTAAGATGGAGCGAGGACCCCTAAATACGTATATATATTATATGAAATTGTGTTATATCAAACTGGTCCTTTACAGATGGAGAAATGTAATGAAAGTCATTTCTCTCTAGGATTATTAAAGTATTTCTGATCTGATTCCTGGTTGAAGGGACAGGTGTTGTGAATGAAACGTGCCCAGCTTGAAAAGAGCTGAATATCACTGAATGTGTGCATTGATGACCGAAAGACATCTTCTGCCTCCATTTATCTGTTTATTTCAGTGTTTTAAATTCATGTTAATGTGTATTGTCTCATCTTTCATTTACATTAGTGGAAAAAAAATTGCAGGGGAGAATATAAAACAAAAAGTCTAATCAACCAAAACTTTTGCTACCCCCATGCAGTACCTCCATACGGACCCCTTAGGGGTCACGCCCCCCATGTTGAAGACCTCCTTGCTATATAAAAGCATTTAATAGCAGACAGTAGTTTTACTGTTGCAGGATGAGGCTGCAAATTGCAAATTACAAATATTAGATTCAGACATTCTTACAGAGAGAATAAATATCTTAGTGAACTAAAAGCAAACATTTCACAAATATCAATAAAAATGGTAAATAGTGACCTCATCCTCAACATTGTTGACTTGCAGTTAGAAGATCTTGGGTTTTTATCAAGCCTGAATTTTACTTGGTCTCTTTTAGCAAGCATGGGTTCTCCCAGGTTACTCCAGCTTCCTCCCAAAGCCAAAGATCAACCTTGTCATATTGTTTGTTTTTGTTTTTTAATCTCTATAGCAGGGGTCTTCAACGTTTTCCAGGTCAAGGACCCCAAAACTGATGGCCAGATGGAGCGGGGACCCCCTGATTATATCAAACCAAACTGGTGCTACAGTCACTCTATTACAGATGGAGTAATGTAACTGTCTACCCTGATTATTAAAGTATTTGTGATTCTGATTCCTGGTTGATGGACAGGTGTTGTGAATGAAAACCATTACACCCAGCCAGAAAAGAGCTCCTGTGTCGCTGAATGTGTGCATTGATGACTGAAACACATCTTCTGCCTCCATTTATCTGTTAACCAAAGTGTTGAATCTCATGTTAATGTGGATTTAAAATGTACATTTCAATTAGTGGAAATAATTGCAGGGGAAATATAAAAAGAAAAGTCTGGAAATCAACCAAAACTTTCGCGACCCCCATGCAGTACCTCTGCGGACCCCCTAGGGGTCGCGGACCCCCTGTTGAAGACCTCTGCTCTATATAATCTACTGTTACTCTGAATGTATGCATGCATGGATGTCTGCCCTGCACACCAACCCTTACCGCAGTACCAGCATTTCTTTCACCTACAAGCTAGAAATGTAGTTGGAAATGTAATCTAATATTAGAGTTGTTTTTTTGTTTTTGTTTTTCTTTTTTCAACAAGTCAAATCATGTTGGAGAGGCTCCAGAGGAAAATAACTTTAAATATATTATCCCAAAATTTGGTGTTTGGTGCAAAATACAGAAAATACGTTTTAAAAATTGTATATGTTGCAACAGCTTATTAACCCATTAGCTTAGGTTTAGAGACACTGGATCCTGTTCAGCACTTTGTTGGAAATCTAATGGATTTAATCATTACAAATTGCATCATCAGTATGGATTTACTTCTACTAAGGAGACTTATAAGTCAGGATTTTTCAGATGTCTGGTATCAAATCGATGTGAGTCCAGAATGAGGTTCTGCTTCTGAACATTTTGGGATGGTCACACAGGAAAACGACCAACTGACTGCTGATCAGTTTAATTAGTTTATGATGGAAAACTGTATCTTTAATCATAATGTTTGAAATAAATAAAATAACATTCTACATTCATGTTAAAAGCTATAATAAAAAAGAAAGAAAAAGAAAAACAACACAAAGTTTCTCCTTCCAACAAAAGCCTTTTATTTCTCCCAAATATTTCACAGTCAAGGTCCTAAATCAGACAGAGCCAAACGGGTTTTGGGGGAAATTAAATAAAAAAGCAGAAACAAAAATAGCTGAATATTTTATAACCAATATAAAAAACATGTCTGATCTAAAATACTGTAGTGGTTCAGGGAGTAAACATTAAAATGTGCAACTGGAAAACAACTGGAGTATAAAACTTTTCACATTTTTCAGGACATGTTTAGGTTCTGTTTTCTTATTCATGCAGGGTTTAAACTTGCTAACTGGAACTGATGTGTGAAACGATCAGAGATGTTAACAGAACTTTTTAATCTTACCCAGACTTTCACAAAATCAGAACAAACCGTGTGGATCTGATCATAAGGAACATTTTCCTCTTTGAATTCTGATCATGCTGAACTTCCAACCCAAACCCACAGAACACGGATCTTCAAAGAAGATAAAGACGTCAATGAACAGAGATAACAGAACCCCGATAGGAGCTTCCTCTCTTATCTCTGGGGCTCATTTTAAGGCTGAAGACCTTTCTGACCCGATCCAATCAGAACCAGACATACAGACGTCTAACAAAGAGACCCTTTGAGATTAACAAGCTTTTATGGTTTTAATCAGAAATCTGAAAGCCACGCAAAAAAGAATCGTCTCCCAACTGAGATATGTTAACATTTTTTTAAAAATCGGGATTTAAAAGAAAAAAAAAAAAAGATTTTATTACAGAAAACTTTAAGATCAGAAAACTTTAAGAAAGATGGAAAAACTGATCTGAGAAGAACTTTTCTGCCATGAAGATCAACTAATCTGAGGTTTTTATCTGATATCACGCTTCAGTCATAAAAACTCTCATTAGACCAGCGTGGTTTCAGGTCTTAATGCCCTGCTCACTGTTTTCTTCAGGTATTATTACACCTTTAAAGCAAAAAAAAGTAAATCAAGGGAGGCCTAACTTGATTTTCATGATCTGATAAAGTGCCAATTTATATCAAATAAACTTTAGTCTGTTTCCTAAATGCCAGAAGAACCAGATGAGGAGATCTGTTAGTCAGATGGATACCTCAGTAAACTGATATTATTTCTAGTTTAGATGCTTTGGCCCATTCAGCTGCCATGTATTCAGATCCGCCATGCCTTCAGATCATCTAAGGCTTCATTCATTGTTGCTTTCAATTGCTTGATTTGTTTGTGGGGGATTTTAAACTAGATACGTAGACATTTGTTATTGTTTTTAATGGAAAAGGAGGAAGAGAAAGAATGAACCCATTAGAATCAGCAGGGATCAGTTAGAATGAGGTTAAAATTATCGGCATCAACCTCAAAAAGCTTCATCCATTAATCTCTGCCTCTGATCTCTGTATTTTTTTTAGATTTTATTAATTTTTTTGTATATTTGAAATGTTGAAACTGGATTGAAAACATAAATGATAAATTTGGCACATGAATTTGGTCGTTTTTTTTTTAGTTTGGCCCGTTGGTTCTGACCGTTGGTTCTCCATCCTTTCACAGTTTTCTTTCCCATTTCTCCCCCCTTTCTTTCTTTAGGCGTCCTCCTCCACCTCCTCGTCGAACTCGCCCTCCTCCTCGGCGGTGGCGTCCTGGTACTGCTGGTACTCGGACACCAGGTCGTTCATGTTGCTCTCGGCCTCGGTGAACTCCATCTCGTCCATCCCTTCGCCCGTGTACCAGTGCAGGAAGGCCTTGCGGCGGAACATGGCGGTGAACTGCTCAGAGATGCGCTTGAACAGCTCCTGGATGGCCGTGCTGTTGCCGATGAAGGTGACGGCCATCTTGAGGCCGCGCGGCGGGATGTCGCAGACCGCCGTCTTCACGTTGTTGGGGATCCACTCCACGAAGTAGCTGCTGTTCTTGTTCTGCACGTTCAGCATCTGCTCATCCACCTCCTTCATGGACATGCGGCCTCTGAAGACGGCGGCCACCGTCAGGTAGCGGCCGTGGCGCGGGTCGCACGCCGCCATCATGTTTTTGGCGTCGAACACCTGCTGGGTGAGCTCGGGCACGGTCAGGGCGCGGTACTGCTGGCTGCCCCGGCTCGTCAGCGGCGCGAAGCCGGGCATGAAGAAGTGGAGGCGGGGGAAGGGCACCATGTTGACGGCCAGCTTCCTCAGGTCGGCGTTCAGCTGGCCCGGGAAGCGAAGGCAGGTGGTGACGCCGCTCATGGTGGCCGACACCAGGTGGTTGAGGTCTCCGTAGGTGGGCGTGGTCAGCTTCAGCGTGCGGAAGCAGATGTCGTACAGAGCTTCGTTGTCGATGCAGTAGGTCTCATCCGTGTTTTCGACCAGCTGGTGGACCGACAGCGTGGCGTTGTACGGCTCCACCACCGTGTCGGACACCTGAGACGGAGACGAAAGAAGGACAGTTTACCTTCAGTTTTTAATCCAAACCATCTGAGCTGCACTTTTGGCTTTAAGAAGGTTTTTTTTAAAGGGAATTTATCACAATCTGACAACAAATGGGTTCATTTTATGCACAGAAGCATATAGTAACTAAGCACATTTACTTTGTTAATCTATTTCTGGAAGATCTGTACTTTATTGAGTTTTTTTTGTTGTTTTTTTTTTAATCAAGACCTAAATTAATTTTAATAAGAGCCATAAAATTTGTACTTTAACTTCTTTAACTAAAAAATCTAAGACATTGTTTCTCATTACAAATTCACAGTCAGTATCAAGTAAAGTACAAATATTTTGTTATCTTACTGAAGTAGCAATTTTGGATATCTATGCTTTACTGGAGTGATTCTTTCAAGACTTTTCTACTCCTTATACATTTTTTTAATTATCTCTACTTTCTACTCCTTACATTCTAAAAATAGACTCATTAGTTTTGTTTCATTTGACCTCCATTTTCATTATGGCCTGTTGGTATAAAAAAAAAAAAATGAAATCCATCCAAATAACTTGTTTCATTCAGACAATATCTTTGCGGTTGGACTCGGTGCTGCCCCAACTTGTTCGCCACATAGCAAAATAAATAGTTTTTTAAGATGATGCAAAATACATTTTTACATTGTTGCCATTAATTATAAAACTATGAAAATTAAGTATAAGGAAGTTATCATCCAGAATTTTAGGATTAATTTTACTTTTATACTTTAAGTAGTTCTAAAAATTGTACTTTTACACCTTTTCTTAATTATAAAGATTAAGTTGATAAATTAGTTGATACAAAAGTGTTTTTAAACAGTAGGATTGAATACTTCTACTTTATTATACTTCTACTTTAAGCTTTAATAGAGCTTTAATAAACATTAATACCATATCATAAACAAAAGAAGAACGAACATGGTTTTGGTTCACATTGCTTATTCGTTGTGGGCAATATGCACAACATAGTTTGTTTACAAAGTATTTAATGTTTTTTTTTTTTTAGTGTGGCTCTTTAAAAACAGTTAATTTGTTTTATTTCTCTAGAGGGATGAGTTATTTATACCACTACATATTTCACTTTATCAATCCTTAAAAGCTGATAAACCAAACTTACTGCTGAACCATTCTGCATAATAAGTCTAGTAACATTTACGTTGTTTTGCTTACAAGTGATGCTGATACAACACACTTTGTTTTTGTTTTTTTATATTTCTGATGGAGGGAAACATGTCATAGTATTCTTGAATTATAATTTATACTGTTTTCAAACGTGCTGACTCAAATTGAGCATTACAAAGAGCATTTAAAAAGCATTAAAAAAGAAATACACAGAAATAAAACAAATTAAATAAATTAAATAAAAAAATATATATATATATATATATATATATATAAAAAATAAAATAAAAAATATATAAAATAAAATAATAAAAGCTGTTTTAAAAAGAGAAAAGAAAATATAGGGGACCAAAAGTTTTGAGCTAAAAAGAAATGTTTTAAGGCCTTTTTTTTCTGAATGCTGAATGTTGAAAAACACTTTAAATCATATCTCAGTCTTATGTTTACATTTGATCACCATGTTTACATTTTTATCACTGCTGAACTTTAAGAAATGGAAATGTCTTGAGAAGCCGTACTGAATGAAATTTGGTTTTGTATACACTTTGTATGTAAAAAAAAAATGACAATAAAGTTTGTCTAATTCAAAGTTAAAGAAGGTACTTTTAGTTTTCAGAGGCAGACAGCCCAGCAGTGGAAGCTTTTCGTTACACGAATGAGTTCTTATAGACAGCTCCTTTTAACATATCAGCTCTACCTCCATTGTTTTAAAACAAGTGAAAACAATTTATTTTGCTTATTCTGATGTATAAAAATATCAAGTACTTTCTCAATAACTGAATAATTTTCTATTATTTTAGTGTTTTTCTTATCAGTGACCTTTCCTTTTACCAAAGTCTTTTCTTGTTAAGTTTTTATTACTTAATTGTTTTTTGAAGTGCTTTAAAAAACTATATTTGTGCAGAACAGGTTTATATTAAACATACATTAATTTTAATCATCATTATGAGAGAAATATTTCTCTTTAAAAAGAGGGAAAACCCTAAAAACACTCTGAAGTGGAAAAATGCTGAGGAAAATAAAAAGGCTCATGTTTAAAATCTTTTCTAAACTGAATAAAATAATTTCCTCGTCCAAACCGCTCAATTGAAAGGGTTAGCATCTGTCCATAAATTAGATTAAAACTTTAAAACAAAGATGATATCAGGCTCAAGAACTTCTCCTTAGGATGAATAATTTGACCAGGATCCTAAAGCTCTCAGATTTTAGTTATGACCCTGATGCTCCTCATTTCTGTAACTAGAACATCTTCTTATTGGCAGCATTAACAGGTCTTTTTTTGTTTTGTTTTCCTTTGGATTTGAAATGAAAGTAAAGGAAACATGAAAGATAATGTTTTCATCTTGCATTTCTTCATACTTTTCCGTCTCTTTCACTGTTATTCATTTAATGCTTTAAAGAGGTCAGATTTTCTGATTTTAGCAGCAAAAGCTGCAAACTAACAGGACGTTGGATCAACATGATGCTAACCCCTAAAATGTTAAATAGAGCCTCTAGACTTAATGACTGCCTCAACTCCATCAGTGATGTGAAAAACCATCATAGGTCAACAAGACTAATGTATTTTATACTTCAGTCGATATAATAATCAACAAATTGAGCATAAACTGAAAGGCTCATAAATAATGAAGCAATTAATTCCTGATTTAAACCACAAGAGGAAAATAATCATCCAGCATAAATCTACAGATAAAGTTTATTAGATAAACTGCTGATGGAAGATGAAATATGAGCAAAGAAAGTTTTATGTATGAGACTATTCCTTCTCTGCAGATTATAGGAGAGGGATGTGTGTTACCTTAGGGGAGGGAACCACGCTGAAGGTGTTCATGATGCGGTCAGGGTACTCCTCTCTGATCTTACTGATGAGGAGGGTCCCCATGCCCGAGCCGGTGCCTCCTCCCAGGGAGTGGGTGAGCTGGAAGCCCTGGAGGCATTCGCAGCTCTCCGCCTCCTTCCTCACCACGTCCAGGACCGAGTCCACCAGCTCTGCTCCCTCCGTGTAGTGACCTTTGGCCCAGTTGTTTCCGGCTCCGCTCTGACCTAACAGACAATTAGGATTGTTGTTGGTATTTTTTAATTAATAAGAGCTTGATATGTTATTTTAAAATAAAAAAAAGGAAAACATGTAAACTATTTAGAAACGACAGAACCTTAAAATATTGAGAAAGTTTGTCGGTGAGGATGATCCTAAACTGATCTATCAGCTAAAATAAAAATGGTCCCATAACGACACCCCTCCTCATTACTAACCAAAAACAAAATTGTCAGGTCTGAAGATTTGGCCAAAGGGTCCTGATCGGACCGAGTCCATGGTGCCGGGTTCCAGGTCAACGAGGATGGCCCTGGGTACATACTTCCCTCCTGAACACACAGAAACAAAATAAACAAAATAAAGCATGATTCAGGTATTTATATAAACAATAAAGCATTAAATAAGAAGTTCTGTATTGAACTGACCTGTTTAAGCAGCTAAAAAAACAGCAAAGCTTAATACAGAACTGGTGACGCTCAAGACTATGGTTCTTCTATAAATTTTCTTTATATATTTGACTAATTCAGACAGTTTTAAACTAATGCTACCTTAATCTGCAGGTAAAAAAATCCAAAGAAACAAAGAGAATTGACTTTCAACATTTTCCTGCTGAACTCATTTAATACCATACTTTTCCACAAGATGGAGCCACTTATTGAAATGAAGAATTCCCAGTTTAAACTGGTGTGATTAAAATTAATCGTATGACTTTAAACAATATTTGATTGTATTTGTTTTACGAGGCCTTCTGCCATGCTCTATACTGCCATATTATATTGATTTTAACCAAAAGTTAATAGTAAGAAAGTAGATTGATAGGATTGGATTATAACAAAGCACATTTGTTCATATAAAAATATATTTTTTAAAGAGTAAGTTACATATAGCTATTATCTGAATGTGTGGCACAGCAAAGCAAAAGTATATCTCTCTATAAATCAGATTTCAAATTTTACACACATTAAAAAAAATCAAAAGGGATTTTTTTTTAAAGTGGAATGACTCTTAAAATTGGATCTAATGTGAAGATGTGAAGATGTATTTCACATTTGTAGTCAATGTTTTAAAAATCAGCTCAGTATTTATGTAGCATGTTTGAAATCCTTTGCATTAAAGAAAATGCTGCAGTGAAGCTGTTTCTCCACAAGGGGGCCACATCAGTCCATCATCTTAAACATGAAGCAGAGTTTGGACAGATGAACCCACAGAATCAATAAAAAACTCACCAGTTGCTTCGTTGTAATAAACGCTGATCCGGTCCAGCTGTAGGTCGCTGTCTCCATGGTAGGTTCCTGTGGGGTCGATGCCGTGCTCGTCACTGATCACCTCCCAGAACTAAAGACAGACAAACGTGTCACCGTTAGGCGCAGAAAACATCAGAATCAGATGAATCAGATTACAGTCAGTGAGCTGATGGGGTCGGTACGGAGTTAATTAAAGAAAAAATAACAACAAAACAGAGTTGAGTTCTGTTCTGAGCTTCCAAGGTTAATTACATGATGGCATCACAAGACACCCTGAAAACAGAACCAGGTCGGTAACAAATGTTATTTTCTTTAAGATGTGAAAAGCCCTTTCTGCTCAGAAGCTACTTTTAGTATAAACAACTTTAATTTGATTCACTTTTATTCAATAATGCAGAAGAAGAAGAAGAAGCTGCAAACACGTTGTCACTACCCGATCCGTCCCGAGAGCAATTAATGTAATTATGGTACTGAAATTACTTATTTCTATCCTTAAATGACTTAATAAATAATGCTAATAAACATATTTAAAAAATTTTCTTTTTGACTTTTGTGAGACAATTTTGATGCTTTTTACATTTTCTTCGTTAAACTGCTTCTCTGACATCATCATCATGCTCACAGCAGTCCGGCAAAATACGATTAAACCATCTTTATCAGCATTTTTGTTTCTTTCTTTAGATTATAGCATAAGGTTAAAAGGAAAGGAAAACATAAAACTGGGTGCGATTGCCTAAACCAAAGCTGAAAAGAAGCCACCGGAAGGCGGATCCCATTTCTCTCATGTTTAAGAGCAGAGAGTGATAAAACAGAAAGGATTTTAAGGCATTTATTCTCTCAGGTAATAAATAACTAACTTTTAACACATTATATTTTAGTACTTTAACTATTTTGGGGGAGGGAAAACTTCATTTAATTTTTTTTTAACAAAATAAAACAGAGGATGACCCAGATGTATATCTGGATCCACAGATGAGCAAATAGCGCATGTGCAGAATGGATCGTGGTTCCGGGACGGATCAGGCGTGACACCGACACCAGTTCTATCAAAAGATTGTTAAAATCCTCAGAAACTCTCACTTTGATCTAAATCGCAGCACAGGGATAAACTAACTTCATGAATGAAGAATGAAAGCTCCATAATAAACCAGTGAATTAGCAAAGTATTTAATAAAAACATTAAGGAACCGATTCTACAGATCTTTAGATCCTTCAGCGTTTGAGTCCTATTTTAAAGATGTGCTCTGACACCATGACAGCATCAAGTTTGCTAACTCAGTTAGCAAGGCAGACCTCTAACAAACCTGACTGAACTTGTAGAGTGAAGGCTCAGTAGAGAGAAACGTGGGATTTGAAGTGACAGGATGAAAAATGTGATTGGCTGTTCTGAGCTTTTCCCTCTTTAGGAACCAAGTCGGAGTTGTTGCGCTTTTTTCAGGGATCAGCTGAGCTTTGTCACAGGATTCAGCGCTCCTCTCCATCTTTGGCGCCTGAGACGTCGCTGCCAAACCCAGTTAGGAGCAGCCACTGTCACAGCAGCTCAGCCGGCTGACCCTAATCTTAACTACAGGCTACATTAGCGGCTGTGGAATAAAACTGAAGCTTACAGATCGGAATTATATACATTTATAAACAGAGCATTTTCTTTCAGTTTTTGTAAAATTAAATCTTCACATTAAGTACTTTTAAAACAAAACGAAAGCAAACTAATGATGTTTAACCGTTTTACAGGCAGGAACCTTGAACTGAATATCTTTTTACTGGCATAATAAACTAATTAAAGTGAGATTATTTGTATGGAGTGAGTTATATCTTTATTAGCTAGACGTGAATCACCTGTTTCTTCTTCTTTGTAAATCTTTGTTTTATTGTATTTTGATAACAGGAGCCGACATGATGTGAGGGCTGAGAGGTTTTGGTTTAGTGAGTGGATTCCGGCAGTTAATCCACTGTGAAACATTAATGACCTCAGCCACACTAAGTCTGCTGTAAATACACTTGTTAAGAGATGAGGGCCTCCAACTCCACCATATGCTGCTCCAACGCCTTTCTCTGCAGCTAAACGAGCCTTTAATGAATGCATTTATTATTTGATGCTGTTATCTATCAGCTTTTAAGCTGATTTTAAAGAAGAACCAAGGCCACACACAAGATTTTAAAGGGATAGCTTGGTGTTAGGTTTAAAGGTTATGTTCTGCTAAATAGATTATGGATAAATGTATGGGAAAAAGTGAAGATAAAATGCAATTTGTTTAAAGTTTCTGCACCAAAGACAGAATCTCTGTTTGAACAGAGATCGTGTGTGAGGACCAGAGTCCTGAATATGTTAATCTGATAAAGTGGGTGAAAAGGCAGAGATTTAAATGAGCTCATCTCTCAGCCAGAGCAGACACTGAACCACTTGTCCGCCCTCCTCCTACTGCGTTCCTCTCCTCTGTCTCAGCACATTTCCTCCCTTTCCACCCTATAATGAGATGGTTTTCCCCCCACTTCAATGACCAAAAACTCACCAACAAGCAAAGACAGCAGCTGGTCCTGTTAGTCTGACTAAACTCATTAATCATGGCTCCATGGCTTCTGTCAGGGTTTCCCAAAGGATTTAAAGGGAAATTTTACTCTATTGATGTTTACTAAATGAAAGCTACTGACAATAAGAAACATACTAACTTAATTAAGTTAAGCTTTTAAATAAACTGATTTATTGTAAAGAATAAAAGAAAATTCAAAGATAGGTCTTAGGTTGAGTCCAACTTGTTGTGCTTTAATAAATCAAATAATTACACCATAATTACACAGCTTTTTAAATTTTTGAATGTCACTTTATACATGGAATTATGGCAGATTGTCTAATTGGATGGATGGATGGACGGATGGATGGATGGATGGATGTCACTATTTTCTAAATAACTGATTGATTTGCAATCAATAATGAAGATTAGCAGGAAAAAAAGCTCATAAAAATCTAAACAACATACATAACGATTTATTTTCATCGTTCAAGCTCTACATAATGTTTTAAACAACGCTTAGACACATAAAATGTAATGTCTATAACATTGAAATTATAGGATATTAGCATATCAAAACAAAAGATTTTAAAAAATGAACCCCAACTTTTAATTTGTAACTTTTTCCTACCTTTGCTCCAATCTGGTTGCCACACTGGCCAGCCTGAATGTGAACTATCTCCCTCATGGTTAATATTAGGCAGTGATGAATGTGAACTAAAGGGTGAAACTGTTGAGCTGAGGTTGACCTACTGACCGGACCGGTCTGCCGGAGAAAAGAGACTGTTGGAAAACCTGAATACAACAGGAGGACTTCAGCGCTAGGCGGGGCAGAATACGGAACGACCCCTTCTGATTGGTTATTGTTGCTGTATGCCTGATGCTGATTGGGGGAAACGTCAATGAGGGGTTTCCACGTCGTCCGGGCAAGGGCCCGAGAATAAGCATTTCCGTTTCATCATTACCGCCCCGTTGGAATCTGTGGATGGGTTCTAAGGGGTTTCCCTGTCCTTTAGGCAAGGGCCCAAATCAGATTGTCATCAGTGCCCCGTTGGAAACGTTGGTTCTGCTCCAGCAGTCAGTCAGCGGCTGTTCTTTCTAATAGCAGGAGCAAATATAAATGGGGATTTATAAATATATTAAACAAATAAAAATATTCATATGTTGCTGTTAAGAGGATCAACTTAATTTAAAGGGTTAGCTATTAGATCAATCCAAACTTTTATGTTACAAACAATGACAATTCATGTGTTCCAGATTCCACATTTTTGATTTGCATTAGAAGCCAAAACTAATTTTAATTTAAGGCACATATTGTTTGCTCTGAGTGCCATTCAATAATTCATTTGTAATGGAAACATTTAATGTCACATGTGTGTATAAATTGATATTCTTAATTCTCTCTCATGCCTCCTAATTTAGTGTTTCTATAACATTTTTTTTTTCCTTTGCTGTCTAAATTCAGTTTTAACCTCTCATATAAACATTGTTTTTCCACAATGAACAATGTATCAATGCCAAAGGTAATTAAATGTTGTAAAACTCATTCTTTTTTCAACAATTTGTAGATGTTGGTGGCTGTAAGAAGGAAGGATTTTTTATAACAGACTTTCTTGCAATGGATCTGGTTAATTTACCTACTTTGACCAAAGACACTCTGTTGTTTTTCAACTTTGAGTTTTTCTAAAGATGTCAGGATCATGTCTTGTCCTGAATTTTGTGTTGTTTTAAAAGTAAAATGCATTGATAATAACTGTCCCCTTCATTTTCACTGTTATCCTTATGATTACATTTGCCTTGTCTTTTTGTCTCTTTACTTTCTAATTGTACGTCTGGCAGGAATAACTGATTTATTCCAGTTTATTGCATTACATTTTCAAACAAATTCAATTTGTTGGCACAATTTAAAAAAAAAAAAAAAAACATATATAAAAGGAATAGGGTAAAATATAAAAGATTTCTAAAACATACAGCTTCTCCACATAGCCTTTACTTCCTTTCAGCAACACCAATCTTGGCGAATGCATCTTTCAGCATTACAGAAAATATATCATTAATAGACAAATAACAAAAACTGGTGAGAAGATGTCAGTTACAAATATATAAGATATGGATTACATAAAAACAGAATAGTTTTTTGTTGTTTTTTATTGATAGAAGGAATATTTTAATATCACTTATACTTAATTTTTTAAGGTTAATAAGAGTTTTATTTGTTGCATCCAAAACTAATGAGAAACTGCTACAGAAGTAAACTTTTAACTGCACAGCAGTAGCTCTATATCACAAGGAAAATTGAAGAAAAACAATTAGACTAAGAGGTAAAGTTTTTAAGATTATACAAAATAATTGAACAATTTATTTTAAAAAAAGAAAACTTTTAACTTTTAACAATCAGGTTCTTTTCACTTATTGTCCATTTTAAAAAAATATCAATTATTTGTTCTATTTATTGTTTCTCTGTTATGTTGGAAAATGTCTTGTTCTGGATTAGTTACTTTACTTTACGTTATTAAATCTACTTTTATTTTTACTCTTTTAAATTTTTTTTTACATATTTTGAAAGTTAAATAAAGTAAATACTTTTTCCTGTTTAAAGAAAAACAGATTTAAGGAAAACAAATTAACTAATGCCGTTTTATGAGACAACCTGTTAGGCTGCAGTACCCCACCGTGCCACTGGATGGCGCGCGCGCAGTTGGCTGGTTGCTCTGTTTAATATTAGAGAACCAGAAAGGTGATAAAACTTGTGGTTTAGGATGAATCTGTTCATAAATAACCTAATATCTGTGTATATTTCTGTATTTCTGCTGTGATTTATATTTCTGTTACCTCTCAGGTTTCTGCCGTTCTCCTCCGGTGATGATCCCTGGAGGCCGAGTGTTTGTCATCCCCTGCATTCAGAAGATACAGAGGTAGAAATAAACTCAGCTTTGTTAAAATTCCTCATGTTAACGTGTCTTAAACTCATATTAAACATCACTGGTCTTTGCTAAAACAATTCAAACAGAAAGGATGTAAACAGTACAGAGTTTGAATGAAGCACAAAATTCAACAACTTCTAAAATAAAGTGATTTTAAAGATAAAATATGGACTGATTCTTTATTAGAAGTGGTAGACATGCTTTGTATAGGATCAATCTGTATTTATGTAATTATAAAAACATCCATCTTTATTTGAACTGTTATTATCAACCCTGTATTTCCCTCCTTTAAAATGATAGTTGGAACAGATCCCACAGGGGTCTGGAGGTCTATATTTCACATTTTGTCCCATTTTATTTATCATTTACATATTTCACAATGTAATCATAAAGATCATTTTAATAATCTGTGTGGCAGCTGGTTTCTATCTCCATCTCCTGAGTGCCTGTTAGCACCAATGGCAGAAAGGAAGCAGAAATGAACCACAGTAACAGCATCCATTAGAGCCACTTCCACTCTATCAGTGTTTCCTCTGTCTGCTCCTCCAGGATTTCTCTGAACACTCTGACTCTGAATGTGAAGAGCGATAAGGTCTACACCCGCCACGGGGTGCCCATCTCTGTAACTGGGATCGCTCAGGTCAGTCAGGAAGTTTCAGACGGCGCAATGTAGCACAGTATGTTGGTTTAGGGGAAAAGAACAGCTTTAAACCTTCTTATAGGTGTTCTTTTTTAGGCGTTGGAAGGATCAGTTCAATATGTTTACATCTAGTAGAGGGTTTTGTTTCTAAAATAACCCAATATTAAGTTTTTTTTTTTTAACCTTTTGAAGTAGTTAATGGAAGTTAGGATAGAAAAACAATTGCTGTTTCAAAATCTGCATCTTTAGGCGGATAAATAGCCGAGTTTCTGTTTAACGATCCACTTCCTGTTTTAATAAATGTCCAACTTTTTCCTGCAGATGAAAATCCAAGGCCAGAACAAGCAGATGCTGGCTGCAGCCTGTCAGATGTTCATGGGAAAGTCTGAGGCTGAAATCGCTCAGATCGCCCTGGAGACGCTGGAAGGACACCAGCGGGCGATCATCGCCCACCTAACTGTGGAGGTAAAGCAACCTGTTCCTCATCTTACAATTTATTTTTTACTTAACACCTCTGCTCCTAAGATAACAATAACTTGACCTAATATAGGAGATCTACAAGGACAGGAAGAAGTTCTCAGAGCAGGTTTTTAAGGTGGCGTCCTCTGATCTGGTCAACATGGGGATCAGCGTGGTCAGCTACACCCTTAAGGATGTCCACGATGATCAGGTTTCAAACTTCTGTTTCCTTTTGACCAAATATTGGAAAATTAATCAGAGGAAATCTGCATCTAAACATTTGGGGTCCACAGGATTATCTGCACTCGCTGGGAAAAGCTCGAACCGCTCAGGTGCAGAAGGACGCTCGCATTGGAGAAGCTCAGAACAAGAGAGACGCAGTGATCAGGGTGAGATCACTGCACGCCTGCAGCTTCATCCTTACTGCTCAGAGTTATTATGATGGAAGATATGATGGATGTTCTATGCCTTCTGGTCGGCTTGTTTCTAAAGACTGTGAACATGGCGGTCCTTTTATTCCTTCTCCCCTGTTGTTGACATTCTGTTGATTCTTCCCATCTCCCCTGCAGGAGGCTCACGCTATGCAGGTAAAGATCTCAGCTCAGTACAAGAACGAGATCGACATGGCGAAGGCCCAGCGGGACTATGAGCTGAAGAAGGCGACCTACGACATGGAAGTGAACACCAAGAAGGCCGAGTCAGAGATGGCGTATCAGCTTCAGGTGTGAAGGAGATCTGCAGCACTTTAAAATGGAGTTTATTACATATTACATATGAATGCATGTTGATTTCCTTCTTTTCTTTGCTCCAGGTTGCGAAGACGAAGCAACGCATCGAGGAGGAGACGATGCAGGTCCAAGTGGTGGAGCGGACGCAGCAGATCATGCTGCAGGAGCAGGAGATCATCCGCAGGGAGAAGGAGCTGGAGGCCAAGGTGAAGAAACCTGCAGAGGCTGAGCGGTACCGCCTGGAGAAGCTGGCCGAGGCTCAGCGGTGAGCAGCAGCTTTATTCTAACAGACCTGCTGGAGAGAAACGGACTTTACGGTCAGGTTTTTATCAGAGATATTGCAATATTGAAATATTGCATTTTATGCACCAAACTTCACTGTAATAACAGGAACAAAAAAAAGTCAAAGTATTTGTTTTTAAGATTGGAAAGTAATTCCCTACTGATTTTTTTTGTATCAAATCTGTCAAAAGGTTTTTTATAATTATTATTTGATAGATCTCACATATTGACGTGTTTATGGGCCATAAAACTGGTTTCCTCTGACTGGGAGTAATGCAGGTTCTCTGAACTTGCTGCTTTGACCATTTATGCTTTTCTCGCCTCCAGTATGAAGATGATCATGGAGGCAGAGGCTGAAGCTGAGTCTATAAGGGTGAGTCACTGATCATCACTCGCTGACATCCAGCAACAGAAAGCAGATTCTTAGAAAATAATGGTACCCTTGACTTAATATTTAGTTGCACAACCTTTTGAGGCAATGACTGCAATCAAACATTTCCTGTAACCGTCAATTAGACGTCTGCTCCTCTCAGAGGGTATTCTGGTTCACTCTTCATGAGCAAACTGATCCAGGTGTCTCTTCTAGATGGTCGGTTTCAGCTCAGTAGGATTTAGGTCAGGGCTCATAGAGGCCCTTTCACAACAGCCCGATGTTTTCTTCTCAATTGTTGGATTTTCTTTCATTAAACTCAGGTTTTGTCCATTATTGATCCGTTCTTCCAGATTCAGGTGTTTTTCAGTTAAATTCTGTGTCGGTAAGTTTCTCTTTCTTGTTTACCTGTTCAGGTTAAAGGTGAGGCCGAGGCGTTCGCTGTCGAGGCGAAGGGTCGTGCCGAGGCGGAGCAGATGGCAAAGAAGGCCGAGGCCTTCAGCCAGTATAAAGATGGAGCCATGGTGGACATGCTGCTGGAGAAACTGCCTCTGGTGAAACACACATTTCTACTAAACATCTTTAAACTGATTTAAATTTAAAACATCTTGAATAGCTGATGTAGCTCTACTCAGTTATTCTTACTTTGTCTTTTTCGTTTTATTAAACCAGTAATTTCCAGACTCAGGGTTACTTCAGGTCACATATCAACAAGATGCTTTATAGAAACAAAGCTAGATTTTTCATAATTTCAAATAAAAAGTAACTAAATGATTATGGAAAGGCATATTTAAGCTATAAAGAGCTAAATGTCAGTTTTATATTGTTAAAACACTTTGCAGTAAAGTATTTTATTGGTTATTGGTTACTCTTCTTTACTCTTCACTAGAAATCTTATATATTTTTTTAAGGTCCACGTTTGTGTGACAGTTTTTTCTATAATCTTTTGCTGCTGTAAACACCTGAATTTCCCCATTGTGGGAAAAAAAGGGATTTTCTATACTAATCTATTCTAGAACAATATATATAGGAGCTTAAAGGGGAACGCCATTTTTTACTTTGGGCCCTTGATTTTACGTTATTACACCATGTTCTACTCACCCATATGAGTTTTTTGTCATTTGGAGCCGTTATGGAGATATTCCGTTAGGTTATATCAGAGGTTACGTCTTCCTATGAGCAACAACTTGAAGGTACAAACTAAACTGTTTATAATTTATTCTTTATGGTACGCCAGCATTCATAACATGTAGGCCAGTCACTGTCCCCCAGACATCCGTGGTTATGTTTTTTTATACTTATATGTTTTAAAAACAAAGCGGCCGAATGTATGACGTCCCAATGTAAAAAAAACTGGCGTTCCCCTTTGATGCTTTTTGGACTGCTGTGATACTCCTGTTTGATTGATATTGGAAAGTTTTTTTGTTTTTTTTTGTTTATCTAATTGATATTGGAAAGTTTTTTTGTTTTTTAATACTTTGGGTGAATCATTTTTTTCCATGGAAATTAGAAATATGGATTAGAAACTCTGATGATTTTCAGTTTTAAGATGTTATGACATCTGTTCTCCACCAGATGGCAGAGGAGATCAGCAGGCCTCTGTGTGAGGCCAACAAAGTGACCATGGTGTCCAGTGGAGGAGATGTAGGAGCAGCCAAGCTGTCTGGAGAGGTTCTGGAAATCATGACTCGCCTCCCTGCAGCAGTGGAGAAACTGACCGGAGTCAACATCTCTCAGGTGACTCATTCAACCATAAGCTGCCCTCCATCCATGAAGAACTAACTTATAAGCTGTTCCCATATGTTCCTTTCTTCTCCATCATCCAGGTTACTTCTCGGACCGGCTGAAGGGAATCAAACCGATGACCTTGCTTACAGATCCGATTTCTGTCTGTCTGCATCTGTCTTGATCCCCTGCTCTGATCCTCTGTAGCTCCATCCCTCCTGGTTTATCATGTTGATCTTTTAGGGAACTTATTTCCCTCTGTATATTATGGTTAATGATGTCGAGCTTTATCTGAGATAAATGATTAAACTACTTGCATCACATTTATAGCTGATGTTTATGGTTTAAGTGGCAAATTGTGCAAACTTCCTTCACTGTGTTAAAGTCTGTAACTACCCTTTACTTTGTTAGATTACAGGAGCCAGACATTTTAGTGGTCTATTCAGGTGTTTGCAGCATTAGAAAACATTTTTTTGTCATTTCTAGAAGAGTTTAAAGCTGTTAAACCTTTAGTTTTTATTTTTGTGGATGATTCATGGTGAAAGGAGAATGATTAATCTGTAAATGTTTAAATATTAGACTGAAAAAGAGTCAAAGAAAACTGCAGAAATCCAAAGAAGAACCTTCTGAACATTGATGAAGACGGTTCTAACGTCTGTTTGCTCATAAATGGAACTTATAGAAATAAAGGGTAGCTCAGACTTTTTCACAGGGCTGTTTTACTGCTTTATTTTCAGAGGGTTATGTTTACAGCACGTCTTTTTTATATGTTTACCATCTTAATATGCAATTTTTTTCTCTCTTCTGTCAAACACTTTTATCATGATAGATTTAATGTAACTGCAGATTTTATGGCTCTTTTCTGATTAATCCATCTTTGTGATGAAGGAATACTCAACAAATGTAGCTCATTAAAGTTCTGTTTTTTTAAGATTCTTTTCTTTCTTTCATTTTCTGCCACTTGCTTGTTTTTCGGCCCCCTCTATGTGCTTAAACCAGGCCTGTGTGTGTTTACCTCTAACACTGCCCCCCTCCCTGTCTACTGCCTTGCTGCCAAACCTCAAGTGCATCTTAGCATGGACGTCTCATACTAACATGAAAACATCCTCTTCTCAATTTCAACAGGTTTTTTTTTTTTTATCTTTTCTCTGATGGTCAGAATTATTTATTTACTCATTTAAGTTTTTCAGAAAGTTAAACAGAAATGTTCAAGTCAGTCTGTAATCATTTGTGATCTGTTTGCTTTTTGTTCTTTATTTGTTTGGTTTTAAGAGCAGGATAAGTTCCTCCAGGTTCACCGCTGTAAGTGAAACCCTGCTGTCCTCACAGCACTTTCAATCAGACTTTAAACGATGCAAACACATCTTCTGCAAGATTTTTCCTGCCACCAGACATTTGATGTGTAACTCTGTAATAATCAGGAACATTACCTTAATGTTTTCCTTTAATGTAGACGTTATTTGTTCAAAACTATTATTAAAGAAGCATTTTATAGTTCAGGGAATTCATTTCTCATTTCAAAATTAAACATAAAAAAATGAAACGTTGTCAGAAACATCGGTACTTAAAAAGAATTAATACTCAAAAGCCGTTTCTGGATATAACAATAATTAGAAGTGATGTTTTTAACTAAAGAGGCGTTTTTTGCATATTTTAGCTGTTAATTCTTGTTAATTTTAGATTTCTGGATTATTTGCAGATTATTAAATAATACCCAAGACAACCTTAAAATGTTATCAAATAGTATTATTTATTTTGCATTTTTTTGCACTGTTATTGAACATTGATTCAGTGATTTTGAGAGTGAGAAAAAGTGAGTTACTCATCTCGATAAAAAATAGTTTTAATACTTTTAAGTTGTTACATTTTTCTTGAATCTATGGTATTGCAGTGTAGAATATTTTTTTTGGTATCAATATTTTTGGAAACGTCATTATGGCGAAAACCCTACAAATGACTTGAAATAGGATTTATTTACTAAATGTTTGTGGTTGAGCAACAGAAATGAATAAACAAATAGAAATTTGGACATGTGATTTATATTTATTTTTAAGACATTCATCAGTTTTTAACTTGTCTCCAGTTTGGTTTAACTAATCTACAGAAAATAAAGGAGGAACTTCTAGTTAAGGTCAAGTTATTTTGCAGCTCTGAAACATTTGGATCCTTACAAACAAAAGATGCATTTATTAAACATATGTGATGTGGAGTTTAGAGCATTGCATTGATATAATAAAGTTAACTCTGTTAAAATCACCAGAGAGGTGAAGCCCAGACTCTGAACTATGAGACTAAAGTGATAAACCGGTCATGTGCTGCAGCTTAATGGGAGAAACCAACATCTCTTTAATGAGGATCTATAAATGTTTTCAATAATGAGCTTGAGTTAAATGCATAATGTGTTATTATTTATCTACCCCTGGAAAATCCTGAAACATCACTTTAGTCATGACAGATAAGCTGACATGCCTTAAATCATAAACCTGTCTGACCGTCAGCCTCTACCTCAACTATAGAACCAGTTGCATGAAATACTAAACTATGTATGGTCATCTTTTAATGCATTCTCTAAGTTAAAACCTGTTAGCTTCTAGCTTTCTTTATTTTGCAATTTTCCTTCCTATTTATATTGTAAATTTATGTTTAAAAGAGCTGTATGCAAAATGTATTCCAAATATGTCTGCCTCTTTTTCCCTCCCCTCCAGTCCTGACGCCTCTTCTTGTTCTGTGTAAACTCTGCACTGCTGAATACACTGAAGCCAAACCAAATCAAATGGCTCTTCAACTGAATATTCTATTTCTATGTTGTCGCTTTAGTGCATGCATCAACACCTATAACACTTGAATTGAACTGTATTGTATTCTTAGAAACTATGTTTATAGCTAAAACACAGCTGGCAAGCGTCACTGTGGATTTAAAAACGTTTCCTTGAAATGTTCCTTTGCTTCATGCTCACAGTTCAGTCATATAGAAGAGGCACTATGTGAGGATTATATGTACTTTATGCAGAATATCTTTGGTACGGTGTCCATGTAGCATTGTCTGTTTCACATGTCGACTCTACTAACCTTAAAGATAAGCTATGTGTGAGTATAAATGTAATAAATCTATACTGAGTTTATTTATCTTCTGTCTTGTTTATGAAAAAGATTGGATAGAATCACAATGGAAAATATTATTGCTGTTTGAGCATTTCTGGTATTTTGTGTTTTAATAAAATCTACTGTCCTGTATCCAAAACACTGAATAAATTTCTAAAGGAAACACATACGTTTTTGCATGTTTGTGGTTTATTGATTAATTTGATTTTTTTTTCTGATTTGTACACATTTTGGTTCTTTTGTTTAATTTTCCTTGTTTTATGTTTTACAAGTCTTAAAATTATCTGTATCCTCCTTTGTTTTGAACCGTATAACTAAAACTCAAAAACTATCCTTTTTCAGTTGTGTTTCTGAGGATAATTGAGTTCAACATTTTACATTAAAAGTACAAAACAATGTTCTGATTCTATCAGAATGGAAAATTGACTTAGAAAATGTAATCATGTTATTTGATACATCACGTACTGTATGAGCACTCAAAGATGTAAACAAAGACTAAAAGAAGTTGTTTTTTATAGATTTAGAGGGACATTTCATTTTTGCTCATTCTGTTTTTCGTAATTGCTAAAGTTGTATCACATTGAATGGAAAGTATTTATAAACATCAATTTTTGTCACAGATTTATTAAGCCTGAACTTTGACTAGGCCATTATTAAGGTCTTTGCAACCAGCTTGTTCTCTGGATTTAGCTGGTATTTACCACCATTTGTCTTCCCAGCCACCCAGTTCCTGCAACTGCTGATAAAAGTTTCCTTGTGTGAGGCATAGTGTCTGCTTCAGATTTAGTAAATAACATAAAGGAAAAACATTTTATTTTGGCTGTTTTACATAAATCTGGCCATGAATAGCTTTCCTTTCAGCAAGTTCTCAAACATGTGCTGTGTATCCCTGTCCCTTTCCATTTCCAGATGTATGATCAACTAGAACTTTAGGAATTATTCAAATATTTGTGTGTGTGTATATATATATATATATATATATATATATATATATAAAACATAAAAAAATCTAATAATAATTACATTAAAAGCTATATATATGTATTACGGAAGAGGATTAGGGGCCACTGGAAAAAAAAAAGTAAAGTTAACTGATTTTTTTTATTTTTATTTCAGTATAGTATGGGAAAAAGTCAGAATTTGACTTTAATGTCAGAATTCTAGGATTCTTTTTTCTCAGAATTCCTGACTTTTTCTCAGAATTCTGGACCATATAATCTCAGAATTCTGACTTTTTCTCAGAATTCTGAGAAAAAAAGTCAGCAATTCTGGAGAAGAAAAAAGTCAGAATATATATATATATATATATATATATATATATATAGGCTACTATATATATATATATATATATTATGATAGATAGATAGATAGATAGATAGATAGATATAGATAGATAGATAGATAGATAGACATATACAAGATATATATATATATATAAAGGCTGGTAATGAAAGTATTTAATTATAAATAGAATATTTTAAGACAGAGGCCGTACATCGATATTTTTTAACAACACTGTACAGTTCAATAATAAACAGTTTGTAATGTTATATGTCTTAATACAAGCCAGAGTCCTGCAGAGGTGCGGGATAAAGATAAACGGGAAACACCGTCTAAAAATGTATCCGTATCTAGTACAGCTTTATTACCGGAAGTAAAAAAAAATGTTTTAAAAATAATTTCTTCTCCTATTAATTTGATCCCATGTAATACATGTGTGTCCCTAAGTATGTGGATTTCAATTATCAAAAAGTATGTAAGTAAAATCCTAAATAACCTATGGAAAAAACACAACTTCCACGGAATAAAGGTATTTTATACGCGTCCGTTTCTGTTTTATTTTGAAGGATTTGACCGGAAACGCGGCAGTTAAATTGTGCGGCTTTGCTAGTACTAAAAGAACTGGAGGGAAAAAAAAGAGAAAAAAAACGAAGGAAAAAAAGGCATAACTGAGAGCTTTGAGGGGCGGATTTGGACAAAGTTTCCCCACTTTCCCGTCCCGAGGACTCTTCGGGGGGGTTGAAAGGGAGTCCAGTTCACCGGTAATTAACTATGGAGTTATAATTCGGTTGTAAATCAATTTTTATTTTCAGTGTGTCTGAGAGCACCGTCGTCCCCTTCGCCGGAAGTCTGCATGAAGCTGCGTCTCCAACAGAGGCTACGGCGTCGACGTTTTTTTTTCTCTCTTGTTTTTTTTTTTTTCACTTTTTTTTCTTTTTTTTTATTTTCTCTGAGAGAGATGAGCAGGGAGTGAGGAATGGAGGCGTAGGGACGGATGATGTTTGTGTTCTCAGGTCAAACCTTTGAACACAGCCAGGCCTCTAGTTTTAGCTTGAGTGAACAAGCCAACGAACAAAAGGAGAAAATTAATGGAGGCAAGTTAGCGTTAGCCATGTTTGTGTGCTATTCCGATGACACCCTCAGCCCGCTTTAGCTCGCAGCAAAACACACCAGAACATTCAAACATCTCATCCGAATTTATACGTATTTACACCGATTTTATCCCTGCAAGCTTCCCTCATTGCTAACGTTAGCCCGCCGCTAGCCACAGTTTGGAGCCAGTTTGTGCCCGGTCGTTCAAAAATGGCTCTCAGAGCACTGAAACATCGACTTTTCTGCAGCACTGTGACAGCCCCTCTGTTTTTAAAGCGGATGTGTGGATCACTTAGAGCATGGCGGATGAATTGATTTGGCTTGTTGGTTTCTCCCCATATTTTATTAATTAGCTGCAGAGATCAGAGGTGGCACATGAAAAACAAACATACCCTGACTTATGCTGCATGAAATGTGCCAAGGATTTGTCATGGTGGGGTTTTTGTCATTGGCTTCCCAGCCTCTTTGGAAGCTATTTTTTGTTATAACCCACAGGGATAAGCTTTACTAACATGTAACAAATTGCATGCATTTTGCTAAGGTGTGAAATGAGGTAATATATGACTATGCATGGCATTTTAATTCTTCACATGCATTTAAAAAAGCTGTGCCTCAAAACTAACTCTGCTGCAACATTATATATGCTAAGTAGCATATAAATGCATGGTGTGTTGACAAATTTAATGGAAACAAACACAAAAAGAAGGTTTTACCTACCAATAAAGAAAATTACACACGTGCATTGAATAATTTAACAACTTACACATTTAATTTCCATAACAACCTGTCCAATATTGTATTTTCTTTATCACAGCAACACAAATTTAAGAAATAAATTAAGAAGTGCATGGGGGGTAATGCTAAATATGAGAACATGCTGATTTGCTAACCTTATATTATTGCTGTCACCATCCCTATTTGGGATGAACATCTTTGCTTAGATTCCTTTCACATCCTCTTTGCAAATTTGATCATGAAGCTGAAATCAGCATTAAAACACCTAGTTTGGTATAAAATTTTCTGTAAGAAGAGGATTTTTTTTTAGCTGGTCCATATATTTAAGTTTCTTTAAAACGTATATGCTTGTATCAAAGTCTTTGGAGGAGAGGATGTACTGAAGGGAATACAGCCATGCATGGTCTCCCTTTATGTAACACTGAAAGAAAAGAAATCAGTGAAGAGGGGAAGGACAGGTGTTTTCTAAGTGTGTTGCTTTTTAATTACAGAAATAATGGACGATTCCCATTTCAACTCATCATACTTTTGGTCTCCCGTCCCCACTGTACAAGGACAGGTAGAGACAACCTTATTGTTGGAAATGTCTTGAAATGCACATGGTTATAATGGGATTATCACTTTGACTGCTTCTTTAAGGATTCTCTTGAATGAATTCAAGAACAGTGACTTTTTTTGTAACATCTCTTGATGCATTCACTTGATCACATGGTCGCTCCTGTCCCTCTCCTCTTTTATCTCTTTATTTTCTCATTGGTCCTTTACTTTTTGCATCTCACCATGCCTTTGTATTCTTTTTTTCTCTCATTCTCTGATTCTCTTTCTCCTCGCTAATCCAATCACTTGTTCCTTTAACACCCTCCCCATGTTGGTCCCCTTTCTTAACCTGAATGTTATCATTTATATCACCTCCTCTGTCCTTTTCCTTGTGACATCTTGGCCTCACATCGCACACTTTTCTTCTCCTCATACTTAACCTCTTTTTAAAAAATTTTACTAACTTCCTACTCTTATCTGAACTTTTTTGGTTGTACTGTGCACCATAAATCCTTTTTCACCATTCTTCATTCTTCTTCTTTTTTCACCTCCTCTTTAACCCCCATGAACCATTTTACCTTCAACATACCACCTCGCCCCTTTATTACTCCACCTTTTATACTTTCCACCACTGTCTAGATTGAGAACGCCATGTTCCTCAACAAGACTAAGGATCAGCTGGGTCAGGACAAGGCCAACGCATCTCCCTTCCCTCACTCCTCTACATCTTCCACCTCATCCCCTCACTACCCCACCGCTGTGCTCGCCATCCCGGGTTCAGTGGACGCGGGGCCTGGGGTGCGGGTGGTCCCCAAACAGGAAGGAGGTGGCAACTCGTCAGGAGGAGGGGGGGGCAACAGCGGTAATGGAAGCCTGAGTGGAGTCGGGGGACATCTGCACCAGTCACACACCTCCCAGAACGTCACGGTCGTGCCTGTTCCCTCCACTGGCATCATGACCGCAGGTGAGAAAAGGTTTTTGCTTTTTTCTCACTTGGACCCAAACTTACCTCTTTCTATCCTTTTATTTTTTAAAGCTCCTTTAAGTCGAGTGTTTTAAAGTCGATTGATTGGTTCGTTCAGTCTAACAGCTCTAGCATCTCTGAGAGTTGAGAAGGAGCAGAATTTTGATTCTGGTTCTTCTATAACTTTCAGTAAAAACATTTGCTGCACGTTTGACATTTCTGATATGAGTATAACAGCAGCATAATATTAGAATATACTCTTAATGTTTCAAATATTGCTTGTCTTCGTTTCTTACAATGCTTCCAACACTTTAGACTTTATCATCTTTGTTACTGCATATAGACTTCATCCAACAGGCTGAATGTTTCTCTCCATCACAAAGACAGACTTCCTGACATTTAGGATATTTAGGGCCCTATAAAATCAGTTTTTTTTTTCCCGTTTTATGTATGTATTTTTTTTCCCAAATTCCACTTGCAAAACAATTTTTCAGGTAAAAGTCACGAGGGAACTGCTTTTTTTTTCTCAGGGCTTAGCGTCGTTTTTTAACTTTTTCGCCGAAAGCAAAGCTTTTTTCAATGTTTTGATGTATGAGGGTATTTATGAGCGAGACGCGGTTTGTCAATGAATGCGTCCCCCGGTTGATTTCCCCCCCGAAAACTTCTGCAAAACAATAGTTCATTTCAAATGTAGACACGTTTAAAGATTCGCTTTAATTTGCCAATGAGGGATTCCATCCGCGATTCTGTGATCGTGGAAATTATAGGGCTAGATATTGAAGCCATTGTTTCTATATACAATATTTCGATATGAAATTCGGAGCTTTGGAGAGCCTTTTCCATATTTTAGTATATATTTTGCTCTATTAGGGTGAGCAGAAGTGATTGACTGAATTTGTAGGTTTATTGTGCATTTCCCCCGACATACGTTCTTTTCCCACACAAAAACAGAATTTCATTTGAAATGTAGAAATTCTACACTAAAATTTTACACTAGATTCCGCGTTAATTTGCCAATTACGCGATTCCATCCACGACTCCGTGATCGCAGAAATGATAGGGCCCTAGATATTGAAGCCAGTATGGCTATATATCAATATCAGGAAATGATTTAATTCATTTAATGATTTTTAAGGAAATTTTCGATATTTTAGTATATATTACATTCTATTATCACAGCATTAGTGATTGACTTAATTTGTTGGTTTATTGGGTTTTGTGTGTTTTTCTTTTTTAAAGCAAATATTTATAAAATGTGTTGGAGCTTTATAAACAGGGAGAAATGTCATAACTGTGTACAGATATTAGTTATGAGAGTTCCTTTCTGTTTTTTGGAGGTTTTTGTTATTTTTTCTTTCAAGTTTTTGCCATGTCGTCCAACACTAATCACCAGTGAACCCAGTTTTATTCAATCCAAACTGCTCTGCACTTTTTACAAACAGCTTTCCCTACTGAAAATACTGAAAATCCAAACAATTAATTAGAAGCCATGCCCACACCAAACCATAAACAGTGCTCGTTTTCTGCATATTTAACCCGTTAATCCTGTGTTATAACATTTCTATTAAATACTAAATACTTTCTCTGTGACAATCACCTATTTTATTTATGCATAAGATTGTTTGCAAGAACAAAATGCTTCCATTATGACTTAAATGATCATATCATGATCTGTTCTCTGGAGGAACCTACCGAGGCCACAGTCAGATGTTTTGGCATTAATAGCATCTGATTCAACAAGCTAAAAACATAAACATCACTCTAGCTGTAGAGTGATGTTAGAAGTCTCTGCAGATGTTAGAAGTGTTTAATGGTGTTGAATAAACTGCTTGTTTACTGTTTGTCTTTTCCTCTCAGCGGGGTTAGTGATCACCACCCCTCAAGGCACTCTGGTACCAACCGCCTCCACGCAGTCATTTGTGAGCGGACCCCACACTGCTACCACCATGATAGTGTCCGCTGTGCACCCCTCAAACACAGGTGAAGTTCATCCCCAGTTATTCAGTCGGGTTTATTAATGGACAGTGATTTATTTCATCTGTCTTCTGTTCTTTGCTGTAGATTTGTTTGTATTTTCTCTTTCATTTTTACTGTGAAATATATTTTTGAAGAATTCACTTATGATTTTTTGTGTTTTTGCGTCTGCTTCCAAGCAAACATGGAGTGAATAAAAGCTCTTCTTTCTTTTCTTCCAGATAAAAAGGATGATGTTGGTCTTCCTCCAGCCATCGTCATGCAGACCCCATCAAAACGGGGCAGGAAGAGCAAACAGGCGATGAGCAGAGTCAGCGGGATTCTCCCTCCTGGAAGTGATGCGTTAATTTTAGCTCATCTTGCTGCTGGTGGACAGGTGAGCTTCTTTGGATTGTCATGCAAATAATGCCTTATAATTGTCTTTTATTCTCATAATTTTCTCTTGATGTGTCGCAGCACCACTCTGCTGACCCTTATGATCTATCAAATGATGAAGATGATCATACCAGTAAAGATGGACCCAAGTCCTACAGGTACTGGACACATATTTAGTAAAGAAAAAACTAATCGGTCTCCTCATTCCTTCAGCTCCTGTTTACAGTCAGATCTTTTTTAAATAGGTGTCGGATGTGTGCAGTGACGTTCTTCAGCAAGTCCGACATGCAGATCCACGCCAAGTCCCACACTGAGGCCAAGCCCCACAAGTGCCCCCACTGCTCCAAGTCGTTTGCCAACTCCAGCTACCTGTCCCAGCACATCCGTATCCACAGCGGGGCCAAGCCCTACTCCTGCACCTACTGCCAGAAAACATTCAGGCAGCTCAGTCACCTACAGCAGCACACACGGTACTGGGCCGCCTAGATGGAGAGGTTCTGTTTGTTCCCTCTGTGTAACCATGAGTCCACAGAGAAAAATGGGGGGGGAGGACTCAGTTTTAGACTCTTGGAATAGTTTTGACAGTGTGAAGCTCTTTATGCGCAGTCCAACCATCATGATCAAAGCTCACAGTAAACCTAATTCCGATTAGATTGATAAAACAGTTCATGTTCTGGAGATCGGCCTGTTTGAGGATGAGGTTTATCAGGCTGTACCATCATGCAGCAGCCGTATGTTCCTGCTTTGCATGCCTTCATTTATATTCATGGAGATTTCTCGATCTGATACTTTCATTTTCTCACATCTTTGCAAATAGCACGCCATAAATGCATCAAAGCCGTAACAGAAAGTCACTTTGTGATGCTGGGCTGGAGGAGGCCATGTGAGCTGAAGGATGAGTGATGCAGGCCACACTTCAAACTATGATTTCTTTCATTAATTTTCTTACTTTTCCTGCATGATCCTACAGAGCAAACAGAAAAGGCCTGTCTTTGCATTTAGTGATATGATATTAACCTAAAGACTTCCTAACATCGTCTGTCAGAGCAGAAGAACTGGCTCCCATCAGATGAAGGACGTTGTTGCTGGATGTTGAACCATTATGTTCAGCATGGAATATCCAACGTCCTTTAGGATTAATTCATTCAAACTATTAGTTCTTTAATCTTTAGGCCCCTTATGAAGCATCTTATTCATCTTTAAAAATAAAGAGAAGCTCTGTTCCATCCAGTTCCATAATTTAATTGCAACTATTATTGGGAAGTATTGCAGGGTCAGCATCAGTTGCTATAAACCCCCATTCTCTTCACTCGTCTTACTAATATTTGCTTCCTGCACTGTTTGAAACCTGAAGATTCCTGGACTTTGTTTCAGGTGCAGCTGAATATTAGTCCATAATGTGAAGTTTGGTCTCCAGATGCCAGAAACCTGTTAGGTAGTTCATGTTGTCCAAACAGTCATTTCCTACTGCTGCTAGTTGTTTTTTTTGGATATTTCTGCAGATTAAAACTGCTCTTATAATCCTGCTACATTTTTTAGGACACAGCAAAAAAACACAACTTAGATCAAAGCTGACTTTGGCCCAATGGATCCAATGACCTTAATCCATACAGTGAATCTATCTTGTCATCCCTTATAATCTCTTTCCTGACTAAACTTCAGACATCACTCCTTGGTTTTATGCTTCTTTATGAAGGAAACAAAACTCAAATTGTCCTTAAAATTGAAGATGGACTCTTTCAGCTCTTCATTTAGAGTAAAACATCTGTAAAAGGGCAGGTTTGTCTTTAAGGGACAATAATGGTGAAAAAAAACTATTTTAAGCACTAAGGAGTCAGTGTTTTTCTTAACCACTTTAAATGACTACAGCTGATATGGATCATTTACGCTACTGGTTTAATGATATTAAAACAGACAAACATGATCATGGATAGAATTAAAAGACCACCCTTGTTTTGTTTATTTTAATTAATGTGGTCATTGCATTCTGTGTGTATAACAAACCTATAACCTTAAATGAAAAAGAAAACAAGGATGGTCTAATCAGGATTTTCATGACTTCAGTTCCAGGTAATAATCTCTACTGCTTGATGTGTTCAGCACTTAAAGATCCTTCTTAATATTCACAAATATAAATAGTAATTTCACACGTTTGGACTGTGTTACATAACCAAACAGATTAAAAGGCACATTTATTGTCCTTATCTCTCTGAGCTGTTGGTCTCATGGTGCAGATCTGTTGATAAGAGACTTAAAATTACAGATTCAAAAGTGAAACTTTTTTCTGTCCTTAACTTGGAGCCTCAAGCAACAATATTATTTACTTTTCTTGTTTACTGGGTTTGCTAGTGTTAATACAGCAACATATTTTAACATATTTTCCCTTGTTTTGAGCAGGTAAGTAAGACAGTTTTCAAACTGAAGAATATTTAGCTTTTAAAAAAGAAAAAACAACCCCATTATCTAATCTCAAGTACATAATATCTAATGATTGCCTTATTTTAAGGACAAAAACACTAATTTTAATTGGCAGCAATTCTTATTTCAGGGTTTCTGCGGGTCATTAAAAATCATTAAATGTCATTAAATTATTATTTTTTAAATTAAGGCCTTAATTGGCATTAAAATGAATTAAATTTGATAATCATGGCATTAAAATGCTTCGGAAAAGCAGCTTGAGGCGGAGAAAAGGCTAGAGAATGGGGAAAAATGCAAATGGCAGGAAAACGAGGAAGATGATGAAGGATTTTGACATGTGTATATATATATATATATATATATATAAGTCTTGGGTACTTGTTGATGGCATTCAGATTATTTCTAAGAGCATTAAAAAGCATTAAATAAGAGTTACTTATTCATGTATAAACCCTGTATTTACCTGCTCAAATTAAGGGCAAATACACTTTAAAAAAATGTTTACTTATTTTTAGGTCCGTTTTTTGCAGTGAAAGAAGCTCCCAGTGTCTACACATTTAGTTTGATATAAATGCATGATTAACATAATAAACCAGTAGGCAAACAGCTACTAATCTAATGATTTTTACTAATTTTGCATGAATTTGCATGTAATAAAACCATCTTTATTCATCCATGCCGCCGTCATTTAAAAGGATGTTTTTATTTTTAGTTTGAGCTTTTCACCTCTTCATTTATTTTTCTGTGCGACTCGCTGCTCTGCTCTTGGTTTTCCATCGCCGTCTTTGTTCCTGCCACCCGTTTCCATTGCGTTTCGATCCATATTACAGCAATACACCCCATTTACTGCAGGACACACCGAACGGAGAGAGAGAGAAGAGAGAGAGAGAGAGAGAAAGGAAAGCGTGACTGTGCTTGCTGTATGTTTGTTCTGTGTTTTCACAACTCAGACGCAGCACAAAGAGCACACTGTCAAACTTAACCATCTCCAATCAGCAGCTGATTGGAGATCCTTTAACGCATGGGTTCGTTGGGAACTTTGGTCATGCTGTAGCTTAAAAATCTCTCGCTGTTTCTCTCTCTCTCTCTCTTGTGTTTCTCTCTCTCCATCCCCCTCCCCTCCATCTCCCTCCGATCCCGGCTTTCCGTGTTAGAAACCACACTGAGGCCAAGCCCCACAAGTGCCCCCACTGCTCCAAGTCGTTTGCCAACTCCAGCTACCTGTCCCAGCACATCCGCATCCACACGGGGGCCAAGCCCTACACCTGCTCCTACTGCCAGAAAACATTCAGGCAGCTCAGTCACCTACAGCAGCACACACGGTACTGGGATGGGGGGCTGGGTTTCCAGTCATCAACTGGGTTCTTATGTGTGCATGTTTGGAGCAGGTTGGTGGAGATCGAGTGTTAAGTCACTGTGAAGGGTCATTATTTCTGGAATCTTTCCAGCATGCCAGAAAAAGTCATATTTTATCATTTTTCCTACTTTATGAATTCATAACGATAAATTGCTTGATTGATTCATTGATCTGGATGTTTCTGATCTCATCTTCTGGATGAATGATCCATCTAAAACTGTTAGAGACCAGAAGCTGCAGGCGTCCAGTTCAAAGATCAGAGTAGGTCATGCAGCCTAGAACCAAAAATAAACGTTTTGTGGAGGTGAAAGTAGAAGAAATATGAACATTAGACAGGAATGGACAAAATCCCATCAGTGCTGCTTTACGAATGTTTTCATTTGGACTTTAGAGGAGTTAAATCTGCTCTTACATTTTACTTTGTACCGTACTTTGAATAAAATCTTGTAAATATATCCAAGTGAAACGGACTAATCTGTTGTTTTCTTTTCCCAGAATCCATACTGGTGACCGACCTTACAAGTGTAACCATCCGGGCTGTGAAAAGGCCTTTACTCAGCTGTCCAACCTACAGGTCAGTGAAATCATTTCTCTTTAAGATCCCTGGCATCAAATTGACTGGTTTTTAAAATCCTCTCTGCCGTGTTTTTGGTTAAATCTGTGCCTTTCTTTCTTCACAGTCTCACCGTCGGCAGCACAACAAAGATAAGCCCTTCAAGTGTCACAACTGTAACCGTGGTTACACAGACGCTGCCAGTCTGGAAGTACACCTGTCTACGCACACCGTCAAACATGCCAAGCTGTACTCCTGCGGCCTCTGCAACAGATCTTACACATCGTAGTACGCTTTCAATAACTCTGACTCCGGCCATATGGATTTGCTCGCGCATATCCATCTGGAAACTCTCAGTTCCGAAGTAATTTTTGAGGAATACACTGGTTGGGTGATTGGCCTATGTTGTTGATGGAAGCGGGCCCGATAAACCAATCCAGATCCGAGAGAAGCATATGACGTGCATACTAACCGGTAGCGGCGAAAACGCAACAACAAGCCAGGCTACTCTTGCTGCAGGTAAAGGCTCGTTAGCTCAGCAAATACGCAACATGTCAAGGCGAGGATATTTGCTGTTTATGTAACGATAACGAGGGCTTTCCGCATAACCGCGCTAAGCGCTAGACTCCTCATACGGCTAAAAGCAGCCATGTTCTTAACTGAACTACCGTGGCTTCTACCGTTCGTCCGCACCTCAACCTGCTTCAAAAATGGCGCTGATTGGGCCGTTACGTTTGGTGAACTGCTCCAAGTTTTTCTTTATGAGGAAAGTAGCCAGAGGGCTGATCACAGGTGGTGAGACCATGAAAGCTTCATGAGATCAGGGATGGTCTCCTGGCCTAACGGCTTTCAGACCTTCAGCTCCAAGATTTAGACGATCAATGCTTTCAAACGTTTTCTGTCAGTGGCTGCGATTTTCCAGTTCTGGTCCATGTCAATTAAAAATAGACATTATTCACTATAGTACATTACATCAGAGTCACTTTGATAATTAAAATATCGATGCAGTAAAAAATTCCCTTCATTTGATTTGTGCCATAATTCACCAGCAATGATTCTTTGTAGCTGCTGCCTGGTGTTCATTTCTGCAGTGACATATTTTCTTAAATAGATTTCAATAGGTCTGCCATTTGTTTCTAAAAATACAAATGTAAATTCTCTAATATTGGCCTGTATTCCAATAGCGGCGGGGTCTCTAATAATGGCGATGTCTCGCTGTCAGCTGGAGGTAAATAATGTGGCGGTCTCTAATACAGGCCAGGGCTTTATAAACGTTTTCTGGGCATACCTCAACATTATACTTGTGGTAGTAACAGCCACAAAAAGTACACCACAGCCCTGCGCATAGCTGAATGACAAGACGGCTACCTTGCCCGTGCTGCTTGCTTGAGGGAAGAGAACAGACACACAACACAACATGAGAAGGAGCGCGAGTGAAGAGGAGAATAAAGGGAGATGAAGAAGGAGGAGGGAAACTGGGGAGGAGGGGAGCATAAACAGAGTGTGGAGGATTTTTTTTTTTTTTTTACTTCAAACCAAGCGAGAAATGGTACATAACTGTACTTTTTCAATAAATGAACCTAGTGTTTTATAGGTTCAAATAGACACAAAAATCATTTTTATTCATTCCACTGATTGGTAGTCTATTTTGCTCAAATAGGAAAATAGCAATAGAGGCCTGTCTCTCTAATACTGGCTTTCTATCCAATAAAGGCCTAGACCATGATGCACTTGAGTGAAATAAAGGCCGGAACCTATATTAGAGAATTTACGGTATTTAAACTGGAACTTAAAAGCCTAACTTTACTCTCCTACTCTCTCTCTTCAATTCAAAACTTATTTCAGAAAATGTTTTAAACATTTGGAAACTTTTTATTGTTTCTCTGTTGAGGAAAAGTCTTCCACTGTTCCTCAGAGCAGAATGACTCCTTCCTGATGGTCTTTTGTTATCTGAAGCTTATTTTGGCATATTTATTTTCTTTTTTTATATAACCTATTACTTTTCTACCTTAACCTAGAAATTAACATAGAAATGGACAAATTGCAGTAAGTTTCACATTATCATCGTGGTATTTTAACTGTTAAGGGCTGCTTGGATGCAGTATACAGTGGGGCTGGGGGATATAACTTAAAAATCTGATCTAATTTTTTTCCCCCTAACAAATCCAATTATTCGATTTTAATGACATTTTTAAAGTTCCATAATAAAATACGAAAAAATTCCCTGTGGAATGTAAACTTAACTTAAAGGACAACAAACGTCAAGCTGTCAAACATTCTTTGTAAAATAATCATCATCAAACCGTGAAAATATAACTAAATATGTGCATTTAGTGGGATGGGCAATATCTAAAAACAGAGAGTGATGAACTGATTTCACTTTTATCTATGGGAGAGCAATAAGTGTATTAGTGAAGAAAGAAAAACAGATTTTTCACAAATGAAATCTTTATAAACAAAAAGATGTTAAATAATCACCCAGCCCTAGTACTCGGTTATCTTTAATGCTTGAAGTGCCATTCATCCAAACCAGTAATATAGTAAATTCAGATGGTTTCTTTGTCCTGAATGACTGCAGCTGATTTAAATCTAACTGATTAAGATGTCAAAGTGAGGAAAATGATGGTTAATTGTAATGAATATTTCATTTGGATTATGTAGAGATATTACTGTGCAGCTGGTTCTAGACTCCATGTTGTGTTAAAGTTGAATCTTTCCATCTGACTGTTCATCCATCAGTTTCTCCATCAATGAATCCATTGATTGCCTCAACATCCCACTGCTACATCTATTGGATTATTTGTCAACCTGCAGTTTCAAGCTGCTTTTTTAAACACATGGGGTCCCATTTTCCATAGAGCGTTCTGAATCAGATGCAAATGAACGATCTGCTTCTCCCTCCAATGGGTCATTAGATTCTATTGTTTGATTCCAGTTGTTTACCTGGATCCCAATTAAACCATTTGTGTAATTTCTTAGGGATTAGTTTCAGTGAGAAGATTCTCCAGAGTTTCTCAGCTACTGTTACAACATGTGGAATGGCTGTTAGAAGCTGCTTTTTTCTGTCTGGCAGATTTTTGGCCGACTTTTCTTAGGCCGAATTTGGCCAACCACTTCTGGAAGGGAGATGAAACATGTTTACATAAACTGAATGAAAGTCTGGTTACCCAGAGATGGTGGATGTGGAGTAAACAAGGCATCTCTCTGTCATGTCTTTGATCTCCCCAGCCACTGAACCAGGTGAGCCCACCTGTCTAACCAGATTGGACTCACCCTGTTCTGTGGCTAAGCAGAACAAATAAATGACATAGAGATGACTTGTTGATTCCGGATCCCCCATCTCTGTGGTTACCTTTGATACTCTGGGAAAATATGTCAGATTTTCAGAAAAGCATTTTAGGTGACGACCTGAAGAAGCTCAGGTTATTTTATAATTTTCTGATGTCCTCATTCAACGACCAATAAATGACAAAGATGAGTACAAAGTTTTGACTGGTAATGAGTGTTCATATCTTATACTGACCTTTAAAATGGGCCCTGAAATAGTTTATTCTAAATGTTAACAAAGAATGTTTTGTTTTTCGTCTTTTTCCAGGAGACGTATCTAATGAAACACATGCGGAAGCACAACCCCGACCCGCTGACTGTGGCAGCCACAGTAGCCGCCCAGCAGGCCCAGGGCCTCACCCCAGGAGGAGGGGGCCGGGGCCGAGGCCGCGGTCGAGGCAGAGGCGGCGGCAGAGGAAGCCAGCTTCAGAACCAGAACAACCCAAACAACACCAATCAGAACCAGAATCCTGGACCCCCAGGCAGCTACCAGGCGACCCAGCAACCCTCTGAAGGCGTGGTTCCCTGTCCATTCGATCTGCACCAGTACAAGACGGTGTCGGCCAGTGAGATTCAGTACAAACCAGTCGCTGTTGGCGACCTGCCGGTGACCCATAAGGACCTCTGTCTAACCGTGTCCACGTCAGCCATCCAGGTGGAGCACATGAACTCGTAGACCGCGTCCTCCGGCTCCGTTTAGGACATTACTAATAATCTGCAGTGTAAAAAGCTCCATTTGATTCAGCGTCATTCATCTTTACAGTCTTCTTCAAACTAAAAAAAAACAAAGACACGGCTATGAAAGGAGAAACTGTTACCATCCTCATCAGCCATCCGGCTCTGACACCGACTCCAGCAGGGCCGTGCTTATATTCACTGTCAAGTAGCTCTGAAGGACGTTTAGAAAGGGATCAGTGAGATATTGCAAAACAATCAAAGAAACAAGCTTAGTTCACCAGATTCTGGAGCTTTAATACTGAGATCAGCTTAAAGATCCGTGCTTGGATTACAGATAATCTACAAAGTGTTGATTTAAGGAACCTCAGAGTGAGAACGCTGGTTTGGGGTTCGGACATTTCCTGTCTCAAAAAGTTGGTTTTGAATCAACAGCCCTGCTCAAAAATACGATTTGGAGATCACAGTAAATTATCTGTAAAATCAAAGATGATTCAACCTGATTTCTTTACAGTAAGGTAACTTTGTTGGTATTCAGATTAAATCCCCTTAAAAAAAAAAAGCTCCAGCAATGTGGCAAAGCCAACACAAGGAAGAGTGAAAAAAGATTTTGGGAACCGGCACCAAAATGGAACCACTTAATTAATCTGAACGCTGAAGATGGAAAACATTTCATTGAATTAAGGAGAAATTATCTATAAGTGAGGAAACTCTCCATTGAAATTTCAAAGGATTCATTCACAGATCGCAGTCATGTTCTCCTTAAACTCACATCAGAGGATCGGGGACTTAAGGAACCGTTTTGTCCGGAACAAAAGAAGTTCTACAAGAATGTAGTAAACGTGAGGAATCCGCAGCAGAGCGACACGTTGGAGAAAAGCAGGACGGTGGAGTCCTACAGAAAGCACTTGATGAAGCTCGTACTTCACGCCTATGTTTGTCATTGTTTGTCTTTTTTTTTTTAAAAACCTATAAATCATGTTTGTATTTTTCTACGGACAGAGGATCATACAGAGAGGAAGAGTGATTGCATGATAGTGACAGAAAGATCTCATTAGTTTGGTTATTCAGAGCAGCATCCTCCTGCGAGTGATGAGAGCCCACCCGGCTGCTATCAGGGGGGCTGATGGGAAATTATGATTGTGTGATTAACACGGCTGACAGGTACTGTTATCAACCTTTTTTTAAGAACTTTTCATACATATTATTATTATTACTTTCATTAAACCTGTAGTGCAAATGTTATCCACAGTATATTCACTTTGAGGCATTATGCTATTGCAGTATGCTGTACATACAATAGATAGAAAAGACTTTTTCATCTGTAAAAGGGAAGTATGTGTTGTGTACAGAATCTATGAGAACAGATCCAAATCCCAGACAGTGTCCCAGGTCCAGACCACTGCAAACAAAAATAATAATTATAAGGAGTCACAGCTTTTAAAACAAAAAAATATGTTTTGGAGCAGATGAATGATTACTGTGTAACCAAAATAAATCTTTTTGACCTATTAGATATAACCAGGGATGCTCAAACTATCTAATTACTACAAATACTGTTTGTTTTTAGGTAGTTTAAAGCATTTTTTCTGAGTCGTATGACAAAAAAAGGAAATATCCTGTTTTACAAGACATCTATTGGCCTGTTTTGATTGTTTTAATATATTTAATGGTGCTGTGTAAAAATAAAGAAGCTGCAGTCAGACTCCTAATTGACCTAAACCTGTTAATATAGCATTAAATGATATGATGACCTGGGACACTGTCTCAATCCAATCAAAATGTCCTACCAGGCTGTACAACAAAGCAACAGTCCTTATGTATGCTCAACTTTGTAAGTCTGTGTGTTTTTATGAAAAAGTAACCTAGCAATGCTCCTGGTAAACAGTTATTTACTGTCCTATATTAAACTCTTGCATACTGTATGCACAGTTAAACCTCTTACACATCGGAACAGACTGTTTCTTCTTCCCTTATGGAGAATAAAACTCAAAAACTGTTTATGAAAAAAGGCTATGACTGGTTTATTATTGTAAAATCCTTATGTGGTTAAGTTTCAAATATTTCATCATTTTAATCAGCAAATATAAAGACATGAAAAAAGCTCATCAGGTGAAGCTGCAGGCATAAATGTAAACAGAAACCTGATCAACACCGGCCCAATGAATGGTTTTGAATAATCAACTAATAGCTGATCTTAATAAACTGATCACTAAAATCAAATCTGCAGGATTTTTACTGTTATAGACAAAATTTCAGATTCATTTTATAATTGATAGTTGTCAGTTTAACGTGAGAAAAAAATTGAATAATTGTTTATTTGCATAAAATGTTTTATTGCAACGATACGAATTCTTTCTAGTTTTGCAGTGGAATACAACACATTGTAACTTGATTTGAAAAGCCAAATACATGGGATATTTCATGCTTTGTGCAAAAGTCAATTTAGTTCATTAATTTCGCGTATTATCCTTTCAATCAAATGGATTATAAAAGTAAAAATACCTTAATTAAAAAAAAAAAAAACAAAGGTTCCAAACTTTTAGTTTTCACCTATGGTCAAAATAAAGCTATTCTCTATTAAATGATGTCAGACTTAGGCATCCTTAAGTTAAGATTTTCTGTTTCAAAATTCTTAACTTTCCATACTTTTCTATTGTATTTATTATTGTCAAAATTATGTTTTGTGTTTAGAATAACTTTAATTTCTTCTTTCATATATATATATATATACTATATATATATATATATATACTCAACATATATATATATATATATATATATATATATATATATATATATTATATATTGTGTGTGTGTGGATGGAGGAGGAGGAAGTGTTTCACAAAATCATAGCACTTTTTTTTTTATTAAACAAAGATTTTACTTTTACATTTCATAATTTTCTATGCCTTGCAAGACTTCTCAATTTAAACCCTGGACATGTGTTATTTGTGGGGAAAGAATTTAGAGGAAAAATAATCAAACCTTTATCTCTCTTGGGGCGGAGTTTACCATACAAAGACTATGTATCCCGCCCAAGCAAGACAGACCGTGAGACATAACAAACGTACACACGACCGGAAGCGGGGTTTACACCCTCTCAGCCAATCACGGTAGAGAATCCGAAGCGCTCACCAAAACAGTTTGATTTCAAATTCAAACGTACTGAGACGGCGAAACGGGAGGACATTCAGCGAATACTCTGACGTATTGTAAGGTATTAGTATTAAAAGGATGACTCTAATCATCCAAGCTTTTTAATATCCCTTTAGGAATCACATTTAAACTATTATATAGTCGCTTTCTATGTTAGCTGCGCAGAGTTTTAACTCAGGGTAAAAGCTGAACGCCAACAACGCGGACGTTGGTTGCTAATCTCGTACGGATTACACGGAACAAATAATCATTTCCGAGCAAATTTAAAATCGAAATGTTTCAGAGTGAGTTGATGCATGTACAAGTTAATAGTTTGGTTTACAGAACTTGAGTTAAAATCCATCTGTAACCAATGAATTTTAAAAACTATCTAAAACAATAGAACCCAGTCCCATTGGTCTGGAGATATCGCGATGTTCTATTTTTTCTTCTGCTAATATGCCATGCATGAAATACGTTCAGCCTTGATTTGTGACTTTTAGCCTATTATTATATTATAGTATTTTTAGCCAAATAAGTTGGAGTATTCTTCCAAAGTATGTTACTTATACTTTTAACTTTAAATTAATCCGACCTCTTACCTTGTGGCTTAATTTAACAATACTAAGCTGATGTTTTCTTGTTCTCTTTTTCTACAGTTTTCCATATTATTCAGACTTGTTTGTACCTCTAGGCTTTGTTTGTTTTGTGTCTCTTACCTGAATTCTCCCTCTGTGGGGCAATAAAGGTATTTCTATTTCAAAATGAATTTAGATCAGCTTCTTGATCAGGATGTTTCTAAACTGATAGCATGTTTGTTTACATTTACACAGAAACATGGAAACACCATTGATTATTGTGTCCTGAATGTTTCAATACTTTGATTATTCAATGATATTATAATGATGTTATCCATGATAGTTGTATTAACAATATAATACATTTAGTTACTTTGATTTCAGCTCTTTGCAGAAAATTAAACAATGAGAAGCTAATATCAGCTGTAAATAGTGTTGCACCGATGCCACTTTTTTGGCCCTAATACCCGATACCTGGCTGTGCAGTATCAGCCGATACCATCTGTTTAAAATTGATGTGTGTGTATATATGAACAATCGCATTCTAATTGGATTTAAAATAATTGCCATCATGGCTTTTTCAAGCTGCTGCCTACCTTTGTGAAGCAGGAAAAAGACTAATACAAAGTGAATCCAGTGGAACTTTTTATGCCCTACCTTGTTGGGACTCACCGATACCATCATTTTAATGCTGGGTCGGGGCCTTTTTGTCCGATACTGGTATCGGTATCGGTGCAACACTAGCTGTAAATCATTCTCATCTGCTTAGGCTGCTTTTAACCTCTCAGTCGTTTTAAAAACTTCACAAGAATAACGGTGAGGTGTGCTTTTTTCCTTAGCTTAAAGAATAGCTGTTAATGTCTTCTGTGGTGTTAAAAATGTCAAATATGCAAGTGTGTCTTTGTTGTAAGAAAACAAGCTAACTGAGAGTGAGCAGCAACAGATCGGGGAGGGGCCACATTCCTCTGTTCATCGTTCATTTTTTTGGTTTACTGTCTTTGTGACCCTTTCATTTTCCTCTCTCCTCAGCTGAATATGTCCAGACTACCAGTCATGTCAACAAAAAGGGTTCTCACTAGCAGCAGCTCTGAGAATTCCCAGGAAATGGCTCCCATGCAGGTTTGTAATAAAAGCACATAGGGATATTTTCTATTCTGTAACCATAAAGATGTGTTACTCTGTGTATAAGATGAAGTCAGACAAAGACCAAGAAGCAGCTGCAGCAAAGGAAGGCCTTGTGGGCGTCAAAGTCAGCATGTTATTCTGGTCAGATCAGTGGAAGGAAGCCGATCCTCTTAGAGATCCTCTGTGAGATATTATTTTACTGTGAAACGTTGAGCATGAGAAAAAAGATCTGCAGGAGGAGAGGATAATATAGAGATGATCATCTTCTGTATTACTTTAGCTTTGCTCCATTTTGGAGAAGTTGTACATCTGTGCCTGTGCTGGGCTCCTTGTAGGTATAAGACATGTGACTTTTGAAGCAGGCGACCGTCTGTTGTTGGTCCTTTAAGTCAAATTAATGTTAAAATTTTATAGTTAAATTCCCTGAATCTCAGGTGAATTCCCTACTCTTGTACATAAGTTATTGTATGGAAATCAGAAGCTGACACTTTGTGCTGTAATTTTGCAGAAGAAGATGCGTAAGGAGCAGGATCCACATAAACCTCAGGCTGCTGCAACAATCATTGGTGACAAGCGGCCTCCTGCTGCAGCAGCCAGAGCGTCTCTCTGTACGTCCATGTATTTTACCATCTAAGCAGATCATATTTCTGCTTTAATTGCAAAAAAAAATATATTTTAAAAAAAATATATATATATCTTTTTCTCACAGATAGACCAGTCAGAGGTGCAGGAGCTGCTACTGTGGCTGCTGCTCCTTCCAGAGGTGAGGTGCCCTCTCTGTTGCCTGATGGGTTAAATATGACCCCAATAGCTCATTGTTTATAAAACTTGGTGCTTCTGATGGAACATGCCGCAGCTTAATGGTTTTGTGTTGTTCTGCCAGGAGTCCTGAGGCCGACTGCAGCCTCCACTGCTCCAAAAGCTGCAAACGCCAAACAAGCTGCAGCAACCAAACCTGGTGAGAAACTCTTATCTTCAGTCATCTTTGACATGAAAGCATCGAAAAACGGTTTTAGGGCCAGTTTTTGCAGTAATTTGCAAAACAAATGAGCGTTGATGTTCTAGTTGGAGATGTTGACACTGCATTATACAATTTAAAATTACCCAAAGATTAGTGGACTTTAATCACACTTTTAGTTTTGTTTGTAGGATCTTGAGGCTAATAAAGTTTTTGTGCTTAGGCGGTACTGGGGCCACCCGTCGTCAGCCGTGGGACCTGAAGGGGAAGGTCAGCGACATGGAGGGTAAGATCCGCACCTACCAGACCAAGTTCAAGTCTGTGAACGAGGAGAACGATGTGCTGAAAGGATCCGTGGCACAAAGTCAAACAAAAGTGGCTGAACTGGAGAGAGAAGTCCAGAGCCAGAAAAGGAAGATCAGGTAGGAAGTTTGTTTTGTTGGAGAATGAGTTGGGTTTCAAAATTTGTGGTTTTGAACTTTTCATTTTTTCTTGCTGGATTAGTGAGTATGAAGGGGAGCTGAAGAAGTTATCTGGAGTTGAGAAGGAGCTTGAGAAAGAGCAGAGTGAGAAGAACGTTCTCCAGAAGGAGCTCTCCAACTTGGAACAGAAATACAAAGTTATCGAGACTCTGAGGGACAGCCAGGAGACGGAGCTGCAGACTCTGAAGGTCAGACGCTCTCCTCCTCAGACCGGCTGGTTCTGCACGGGTCCAAACGGCTGACAGCAGCCAGACCCGTTAGCTAAGAACTTTATTAAAGATGAATCTAATGTCCTGCCTACTGAAAGAGAAATTAATAATTACTCTCCTTCATTTTAATGTTTTCCTGCAGATGAAGCTGTCGACTCAGGAGTCGACTTTGGCCAGACTTCAGGCCACCCTGAAGGAAACAGAAGAAGAAGTCAGTTCTCTGAAAGAGATGGTGGCGGAGCAGAAAGACGAGCTTCACGCCGGGGAGATGGAGCGCCGGCGCCTCCATAACACCATCCAGGAGCTAAAGGTGGGTCCCTGCATGATTAAAATCCTCATGGCCCAGTGATGATGTCCCTGAAAGATCTGAGTCTGTGACTGCAAACAGTCTCTAATCTTCAGGAACATTAAAAAGGGAATCATTTTCTGTTCCAGGGTAATATCAGGGTGTTCTGCAGAGTTCGCCCTCTAGAGGATGGAGGCCTGAGTAAACACATCCAGCTGGCAGCCAGCGACAACAAGTCCATCATGCTGGCCAAAAGCGAGGAGGTGGGAATATTTTTGAAATGCTGTCATGGTTCAAATAAAACCATCAGGCTGTTGGTTTAAACTGAACTCTGCCTTTTCTGCCCTTCAGTCTCATACAGGGAAATCTGCAGACACTCAGAAGAATTATCACTTCAGTTTCGACCGGGTGTTTGGGCCTCAGTCATCGCAGCAGGAGGTTAATGAAATCGCTTGTTAAGAACAGTCACTCTGATTATATCTGTTGTGTTATTTTTGCTACAGAGGAAAAAGTCTGATTAGAAAATGTATTTTCAGATCTTTGATGAGATCTCCCTGCTGGTTCAGTCGGCTCTGGATGGATACAACGTCTGCTGCTTCGCCTACGGTCAGACTGGAAGTGGGAAAACCTACACCATGGAGGGGGAGGAGATCGACGACACGAGGGGCGTCATTCCCAGAGCCGTGCAGCAGATCTTCAAAGCTGGAGACAAGCTGCAGTCACAAGGCTGGGAGGTTGGTTCAGTGTCTTCTGGGTTCAGCTGCTAAAGGTTTTACCATGTGAGGCTCTGTCCTCCTCGATGGCATCAAATCTAACATCTGAACTGTTTCCGTCTCAGTTCACCTTCACAGCCAGTTTTGTTGAGATTTACAACGAGACCCTGCGAGACCTCCTGTACAAAGGAAAGGCCAGCAAGAGACCAGAACACGAGATCCGGAAGACGGCCAACAACGAGGTGTCTGTCACCAACCTGACCTACGAAAAGGTCTACACTGAGGATCAGGTACGGCTTCCCGAGGCTCCACCATCGTAGACCACATAATGACGCAGTGAAGACTCAGTTTTCCTTTTTTTTTTTTTTTTCCTCTCTTGCAGGTTCTCGGTCTGATCGCTCTGGCCAAACAGAACCGCTCCACCGCCATGACGGCCCAGAACGACCGCTCCTCCCGCTCCCACTCTGTGTTTCAGCTGCAGATCGAGGGAGTCAACGCTGGCAGGGACATCAAATGCAAGTGTGAGTGTTGAATCATGAACGGTGGAGCTGGTTTGACTTTTGATTTGTTTGGTCAGTCTGCTTTTACTGCACGTTTAAGGCAGAACTTTAGTTAAACACTGATATGCTTAGAAAGCAGCGGATGACTAAAACCAGTCATTCAGATCTGAAAAATACTACCAGTCATTGAACACACCACAGACAACACTCTTTGGGATAGGAGCTGCTACTGAGAAAATATCTTGGTCAGATTGCAGAGATAGAAGCTATTTTCATTCCTTTGGTTCATTAAAACCAAAAGACGTTTAGTCAGTGGAGAATTGCTTTAACGGCTGCTTAGTTTTATCCCTTTAAGCCTCCAGTCCATTTTTGAGCATCCTGCATTTGGAAAAGCTTGTCATCCTTTTGGAAGTGTTAGTTAAAGGAGAAGTCTGGTCAGCAGGGAATAATAAATGGATCATTATTTATACCTAAAATTAATACGTTCACCGTGATTTAATGAATTTGGCTTTTATCAGTAAAAAGATAAAGAAAACAACAATTTTTGTCATAATCACTGAGTCTGGGAGCGGCCATTTTTGCCCAAATATAGTAACTCCTCACTACCGACATCTTCCAGCAGTGACGTCAAGGTGCGGTAAGCCTAGCGCCATTCTCTCCCACTTTACAAAATCAATGGGAACCATAAGACGACAATCAACAAGAATTATTGAGGATTTCAAGAGGACTTCACCATTAAAGTGACAATGCCCACGTGCATAGCAGTTGGATGTTGTAATACATCGGGTAAAAGTAAAGAGAGAAAAAAAAAAAAGAGTTATTTGACCTTTCTGATCCCTGATCCTCCACGGACGGGTTGGTCGTTGGATTGCCAACTGGCCAGAGAAAAAACACGTAATATGTAGCCAATATTTGGAAGAAGAATGTTTACAAGATGATTTTGATAATAGCGTTGTGACAAAACACCAGATACAGCACTGTGACTTGATCAACAGCCGATACACCTCACCGCTAATCGACGTCACAAACCAGTAGGTGGCAGTAGTGTTCTTTTTGACAAACATGGATGCCTCCAGTAAAGCACATTCAAATGAAAATTACTCTTAATTAAAAATATTTTTCATTTATTTAACATTATGTAATAATTTCATATTTAAAGTACTTTGAGAACGTTGCTGCTCGGCTCCAGAGCTCAAAGGTCCTGATGGCTGCATGGTTCTATGTCTGGGGTCCAATCATCCATTTGTTTCTTTTTCCTAAATCAACCAAAAGATGGATTTGGTTTCTCAACAAGTCTATCAAAAACCTTTTATGGAAACCTAAATATAACCAAAAATTCTTAGAGAGATAAGTAGCATGCCATGAGGATTTCTATAAAAGTCATAGATTATAAAGAAGCTGTGACATTAATTGAAGCAGCTGTTTTTCCTGACTGTTTCTCCTGCTCTCCACGTGTTCAGCTACTCTGTGTCTGGTGGATCTGGCCGGCAGCGAGCGAATGCTGAAGAGTCAGTCTCAGGGAGAGCGCTTCAAAGAGATGACCTGCATCAACAGCTCCCTGTCCAACCTGGGCATCGTCATCACCTCTCTGGCCAATAAGGTGTGTGAGGCGGATCTATTCACAGCGAATGACTGAAAAGCTGCAATAATTTGATGTTTGACCTGTCTCTGTTTGAAACCGTTTCAGGAGAGCCACATTCCCTACAGGAACTCTAAACTGACCTACCTGTTGCAGAACTGCCTCGGAGGAAACAGCAAAACGTGAGTCCTTCATCGGATCACCTATAGATGCACTCATCTGTTTAAAGCGTGGTTTATTTAAAATCCCGATTCAAAACTCATGTTGAGTCACTTTTCTCAGAATCCGTTAAGTTTCCAATGATTTTTGTGGTTTTGATTCTCTAGGTTGATGTTTGTGAACATTTCCCCTGAGCCGGACAGCTTTGGAGAAACTCTGAACTCACTGAGGTTTGCAAGCAAGGTCAGTATGTGTCTGTTAATAAAGTCTGAAATAAATACAACTTTATTAACCCCTTTAGCCCAGAGGGTCTTAGGGGCAAGTTCTGCCTGAAATTACATATATGAATTAAAGTAAGGACAGCTCCCAAACTATAAATTGGAAACCCAATTGGTTATATTTGTATGAAAGAAAGGCATTTTGGAATATTTTTCAGATGGAACCACAATTGTAAATGTCACCATGGCTAAATTATAGGTAATTAAACAAAGAAAAAAGACGACATTTTTAGCCTTGCTAATTTTTTGTCCAAAATAAACACTGCAAAACACCATGAAACCCCTTTTTGAAACTCTGGATGAAACCTCAGACTTTATAGATCCAAATCTTGACTACCGTATAACTCAAGCAAATTTAGGTTGAATACGTTGAAGCATGTTTGTTCCACAAAGGTTTTAGTGTGCATTGTGTTTGATGGAAATGGGATTTTTAGTCAGAAGTGGCCAAATTGTGCCAAATGCATTTTTCCACTCATAAAAGGAAATCTGACCCGACAAATATGCTGATGTACATTATTGGAGACCTTCTGCATAAGGCAAAGCCTGCTGAATAGAAAATAAGATGAATTGTTTAATTTTTGTTACTTAACATTTTATTTTATTGAAAAACAGAATTAGAAATCTGAACACTGTACAAAAATGTAAAAATTAATTTGAATCAGAGAGTTCTGCTAAGAAAATATGCAAAATATTTGCAAATTGTTATTATGTAGAAAAAATTTGCTAAAAATGTTTCAATTGTGAAGTGACCATTTGATTTGTCTTTCCGCCAGCTGCTATCCTTTCTGCATTTTCATTTGTGTTCTTTCCAATGTTGAGGCTTGAGGCTGAACGTAGCAGCCTGGAAGGTGGCTGGCAATCATGAAATATGTATTGAAAAATATATTTCCTCTGAAAACAACAATAACACTGTAGCTGTATTTGACACTAACTTCTAATCATAATAGGAATATAAATCTAAGGAAATTATGATACATCAGAACTAATATATGTATTTATTCAGATCTTTGCAGAATAGAAATCTCACCTTGAAGAGAATAAAGTCTCAGCCGTGGCAGGGGACTTGGCCTGCTGTATTTGTAATGGTTTCAGGACATTCTTCTGACTATAAAAATAAATATAAGTAGTTTATCATAACAAAGTAGTTTATTACCCACATTAAAACAATGTGGAAAAGTCTGAGCCTCTAGTTTCCAATGATTCCAGCCATTAGGGGGTGTTGTTGAAAATTAATACTTGCTGTTGCATTACTCTTTTAAATCTCATTTTATTTGTTTACACAGCTATAAAACAAAAAGTATTGGTGAAAAAATCATTTTGAAACATGTTATAGAAAATTTAAAGACCCATTTTGAAAAGCACGTGGATGAAACGCCATGTGACCATGTTTTGGCCATTTCTATAAATACATACTGGGGTTAAGTGTTTAAGTGGAGAGGGCGGGTCTTTTCCAAATTCCAAACTTTGCAAAAATCCTCAACTATACCTTTAATAGCTGTTTAAATAGATCCAAACGTTCAGATTCACCTTTTAAACCTTTTTTTATTTCTGTTCTTCCAGGTGAATGATTGTGTCATCGGGACAGCGAGTTCCAACAAGAAGTAGATCCAAGTTTTTGGATAACTGCCATGTCAAACTAGAAATATAAATTAATCATCTTTGAGTTTTCAATATTTAATTTTATAAATAAATAAAAACCTTCCTCCTCCTCCATCAGGTCCTTCTCTTAAAGCTTTTTCCAGTATTGGATTTTCTGTCGGCCAAAGTCTGGCTCGCCTGTCTGGCTCGGCCTTAAAGGCGCAGTACCGCTGTCTGCCGCCGCAGGGATCTGACGGACTGACGGTTCGGGGAAAATGCGCCTGGAAGTTCGGGCTCGGAGCGACCTGGCAGCGGTTCCTGCCCCCAGCCCCCCCACCGACCGGACCTCTGAGGGCCGCAGGGACTGAAACGGTGAGCCGAAGCTGCTGTTTTCCGCTGTTTTCTGGGAGCTAACGGCGGCTAACAGGCTAACGCCACAGCTGTGATGGAGCCTGGCGGTGATACAGATGCTCCACAGATGTTTCCCTGTCTGCGGTCAGACTGAGGCTCACTGCCTCCTCAGGATGTGATCACAGCTCAGCCTGTCTGTTAGATGGTGCTGCTTTTCTGATGCACTTTGCTGTAAAAGGTTTTATATGTTTGTTTTCTGTGACTGAAAACAGAGAAGATGTTCAGAAGAGTCAACCTGTTAAACCAGTTCTAAGCTGCAGGTCACTGAGGAAAACCTGATGGTTGAAGCTTCACTGAGGAACTGATCTACCTGCAGAGTCAGGAAACACCTGAAGAGAAAGAAATGAGTCTGATTGTCTGTTTGACGGAGAAAAATTATTTAATAGATAGGAACCATTAGCAGGTAAACTGTTTCTGTTAGGTTAGGGTCAATAAACTGGAAATAACATCTGCATTTATTGTTTTTTTCCCCAAAAAATCTAAAAGAAAATTAACATAAGAAACTTGATTCAATTACACCTAAGTTATATAATTATGATTAATGTTTTCTGTTTGATTTTCAATAAGTAAGAAATTACTATTTTGTGGAAAGATTTAGAGATTGTTTAAATGTGTTGCTAGGGATGGAAAACAGCTGTTAGTGCTGCACAATATATAGGAATAAAAGCAAAACTGCAATCTGAATTTTTACTAAAAAAATGCAATCTGAATTTTAACAAAAAGACAGGCAGGAGGGCTCTGAATTAAGAAGACAACACTTAAAGAAAAACATTTAATATTATAAGCGTTCTGATGGATTTTTATCAAAAACATAATTAATGTAGACAAAGAAGGAATAGTTTTATTAACCATACATGTAAACAGAGTTTTATGGGGCCCCTTGGAACCTGGGGCCCTAGGCAACTGCCTAGTATTGTTTCATGGTAAATCCTCCTTGCTTTTTGCCTGCTCATTAATTTTAAATAAAATAATAATTTTTCCAAACTGGGCTTATTAATTCTATTAATATTGATAACAACAGCAGCTTTAACCAAATAGAAAGAAAATCAAGAGCAGGAAGAGAAGCTTTTCAGTTGGAGCCCATTCCATTCCCCTTTATTAGATTTTAAATGTACATGTCGATTATGTTTTAGGTTCTGCTTTAATTACTTTAATTGCTGTAAATACAGGAGAGGCGAAAAGTATTCAGCTGTTAAAGCAGAACTTCTCTTAAGTTCAATCTTTGTTATTCTGTCTGACATTTTAATTTAGAACAAAACCAGACAGAGTTAGTATGTTTTTTATGTTCTCTTTACCAACACAGTGAGCAAAATATGAAAATGAACCAATTTTCTGTTTGTAACATTTTTTTTTTCATAGTTTTGAAAGTTTTTTGTATCACTTAAAGCAAAACCTTATTTTTACAATTGGACAAATACAATTTTACTTGTAATTAAGTAAAAGAAAATATTCAGTCAGTAGTATTTATACATTAGTCAGTGCTTTTTCCCAAACGGTTATTTGTCCTTTTACTAAAGAATAGACGTATTTCTGAGACCTCCACTATGAGGAAGTTTCTCTGTGGGTTGCTAAAGTGTTCATACCCCTTTAAGCTCTCCCTGTTTTGTTAAAGGATTTCATAATAGTGCATAATTGTGAATCTCAAGGAAATGGCAGTACAATAACGATATAGACCTGATACAATATCGGTATGAATCATTCAAGCTTTTATTGCTTATTTTTCTCTGTAGAATGGTAGAAATGGTTTGATCAAGTTACAATACTAAAAAACAGAACAATAGTCAACAACAGTAGGTATGAAAGCACTGTGACTTTAAAGATAAGCGGAGTGTTTCTTTCAGCATGATTTTAGATGCAGGTGGATATAATCAAATGTTAGATTTTGGTCAGGATCAGACTGATGTTAATATTGGATCGGGACACTTCTAGTTTTAATGATTTAAGCATGTGGTTGCAGAGCACATGATGGTGACTGGGTCACGCTGTTGCCTTGCAGCAGGAAGATTATGTGTTTAATTCCTGTCATTGATTGTACATCATCATGTGGGCCCTCCCAGGTACTCCAGTCTGACCTAAACCACATTATTTACGCCTAATTAATCAAACTTAAGTTCATTTTTATGAGCATTAGCCTGAGGGTGATCAGAACAGTTGGTGATTTTCGCAGAGGATTAGATTATTGTAGCTGTAATCTTAAAAAATGTGGTCAAGTATTGCAAAATATTAAAAAGCATCAAGTGAGAGCAGGTAGAAAGGAAAAGGACCAAGGATTTAGCCTTGTGGGTATCCCCACGACAGTACAGAGTAGTAATAATAAAATCGCTCATGCTTATAATGCCTATTTTGTCCGAATGCAGACAGAAATTATATACTCTTTGGACCAGAGCATCTGAAAAGAAGGATTAGTCAGTCACTTCATTAAAAGTAAAAATCTTGGTGTTGTTTCTTTTGATCAGACCTGTCATTTAAACTCATATCAAAGAGGTTTCTAGAAATTCCTTCTTTCATCTGAGAAACATTCCAAAAATGAGAAATCTCCTGTCCAGGGGTGATGCAGAGAAACTAGTCCATGCATTTGTTACTTCAAGGCTGGACCATCTCCTCCTGTACTTCTTACCATCAGAAACCACAAACTGTAAAGTTAAAAGCTCAGCTGATCCAAAATGCTGCAGCCAGAGTTCTGATGAAAATAAAAATAGAGATCATATCTCGCCTATCCTGGCTTCTCTTCATTGGCTTCCTGTTAAATCCAGAATAGAATTTAAAATCCTCCTTCTCACATATAAAGCCTTAAATGGCCAAGTCATTTTACTGTCCTCAGCTGTTTGTTTGTTCTCATGTTTTAGTTTGAAGTATGACTGACATAATGGCTGCAGTATGATGACCCTAAAGTTTCCCTTCCATCCAGATGCAGTCGGTTGCCATGGAGGTGGGAAGCAGCAGCAGCTCAGGTGGATCAGTGGTGGAGGTGAGCTTCCCCAGCGCTCAGACCTCAGTGCTGGACAGCCTGAACCGACAGAGAGAGGACGGCAGTCTCTGCGATCTGTCCATCCACGTCCAGGGACACGTGTTCAAGGCCCACCGCTGCGTCCTGGCTGCGTCCTCGCCGTACTTCCACGATCAGGTGGGCGATACGGCCCAGCAGAGCTCTGAGAGGATTTAATAAGCAGCAGATTTATGGAAAAAATCAAAATTTAGATAAGTAATTCTTTTTTAAAATAAGTGCATTTTTTGTTGGATTGAGGAGGTAAATGAGACATTTTGCCAATGGAACAAGAAAATGTACACTTAAAATAGGAAAACACAATTGCATTGTCTTATTTCAAGTGCATATTATATAATTATCTTATTTTAAGAGTAAAAATGCTGATTCATTGGCAAACTATCTCATTTACCTACTTAAATTAAAGGTAAACTTAATTTAAGACATTTTTACTTATTTCTAGATTGTTTTTCCAGTGTTTAAGACTTCACTTTATAAGTGGTTAATTATCTATGTTTCTAATCTGGAGGTTCCCTCTTAATTCTTTAGGCAAGGCAAGGCAAGGCCAAGGCTAATTTATTGTATATTGCACAATTCAATTACAAAAGACAATGCAAAAGTGCTTTTACATGATTAAAATACAGGAAGATAAAACAGAATCAAAGCAAGTAGGAAAAAATAAAAATAAAATAAAAATGCAGGAAACAAAAAAGAATCATTAAAACAGCTCTGGACTAAAGAAAATATGTTTTAGTTGAACTGTTTTAACTAGAACAGTCAGTCGAAAGCAATCCTAAACAAATGTGTTTTAGTCTTGATTTAAAAGGAACTCAGGCTTTCAGCACTTTTTACGGTTTTCTGGTTGTTCCAGAAAAGTGGAGCATAGGAACTAAATGCTCCATGCTTCTCCATGTTTTAGTTCTGGTTCTAGGTATGCAGAGCAGGCTGGAGCTGGAAGACCTGAGTGGTCTGGAGGGTTGAAGGGATCCAGGTTTTGAGGTTTTCATCCTGTAACTTTCCTTCCTTCATCCAGGTTCTGCTGAAGAACATGTCGACGGTCTCCATCCCCGCAGTGATGGACCCGCTGGCGTTCGAGAGCGTCCTGAGCTGCGCCTACACCGGTCAGCTCCGGATGCTGCGTGACGACATCGTTAACTACCTCACGGTGGGCAGCGTGCTGCAGATGTGGCACATCGTGGACAAATGCACCGAGCTGCTGAGGGAGGGCCGAGCGGCCGCGGCGGGAGGCGGCGGAGGAGCGCAGGGTGGAACCGGCGGGAGTTCGACCAATCCCAGGTGTAGCAGCAGCAGCAATGCCGATTCTGGTAACGATGGAGCTGGAAGCTCAGGGGGAGCCCCGGCGGTAGAGCCCAACGACTCCCAGCGAGCCCCCCAACCCTCCAGTCGCCCCTCAGTGAGCGAGAGCCAGTCCCCCAGCAGCACCAACTACTTCAGCCCCAGAGACGGCGGCAGCTTCCTGGGAGGAGGAGCAGCTGCAGGAGGAGCGTCTCTGGATGGAGGCAGAGCCAGCAACACCCCCAGCTACTGCACACCGTCAGGAGGAGAGGAGGCCCTGCTGATAGAGGAGGAGGAAGAGGAGGCAGAGGAGGAGGAAGAGGAGGTGATGTACCACCAGAGGAAGAGAGGAAGAGGAGGAGGCAGCGGGAGGAGGAAGAAGGGGAGCTCAGTGATGGAGCAGGAAGTTGGTGTCAGCGACAGCTTTGGGGTTTCCTCCTATCAGGTCTGTTTCTCTCTAATTATTAAGCATAATTTTATATTAAACTGTTTAATTTTAGTTAACAGAGTTTCTATCCAATAATAATCCTTCTGCAGGACGGGGAGGACTCAGAGGAGACGCTGCAGAAGCGTCCCACCTACAGCCAGCCCAGCATCATGCCGCGCAAACAGTGGGTGGTGGTGAAAACCGAGCGTCCGGAGGACGACGACCTGATCGTGGTGTCAGGAGAGGAGGGGGGAGAGGATGAGGAGGACGAAGATGAGAGGGAGATGGAGCTGGCTCGAGAGAGGGAGAGAGGGAACTTCAACATCTCCAACATCAGGAGCCTTTCGGCTGAGCTGGCGAGCCGAGCGGAGAGCGACATGGACTCACAGGTGAGGAGAACAGGAAGGTTCTCTGTCTTTTTAGAGTTTTCACACTCCTTAGTTTTTCTGTTGCGCAATTTATATTTTAAAAAATAAATATTCTTGAAGGCGAGGTGTGGCCTTTTAGAGTTTTATTTGATACGATTACCCTAAATAAAATCAAGTGGAAAAGTTTAAACTTTTATAACTAATTATAAATGGATGTGTTGTAAATAAATCTCAGGATAAATACGGTTGGATGTTTGCTTAAAGCTACGATGGAGATACAGGAAGAAGGAAGTCCTCTGGTCCTTTAAGGCTTTTTGATCCACACTATGATTGAAACATAAAAGTGGCAGCATCATGCTGTGGGGATGCTGCTTTACAGCAGGAAGGGAAGCTGATCAGAGTCCATGTGAAGATGGACTGAGCTGAATACAGACACCTGATCAGTTCTCAGTTTATAGAACAACAGAATCTGTTCTAGAGAAACCAGTCCAGGAGGACAGGAGTCTGAGGGTGCAGACATTAAGACGACTCTTCTCAAACTCAGGTCATAGAGGGCCAACGTTATGTAATTTTTAGCTCTGTCCTCTGCTCATCTCACATGAATCAAAAGGCTGAACTGTCTCAGTAGCAGCAGCCGGCCTCTGAGGTTTAAACAGAGCAGATTCATGTTTTCAAATGGCCTAGTCAAAGTCCAAACCTGGGCTGAAACTAATGATTATTTGCAACTGGATTCATCTATTGATTATTTTTCCAAATAATAATTGAATAGCCAGATTCTTTAAAGAAGACTTTTTACAAAATTGAACCTGGTCGAATCTAAAACTTTTACACTTGAGTTCTCGTTAGAGCAGATTAACTGACTTTTTTCACAACCTTAAATGCAAAATGTTTAAATATTTTTTACAAAAATTGGTAAAATTGCTACTCTGTCAGCAAAAGTACTAGATTATTTAAATAATCAATTAATCACAATTTATCCGATTAAATGTTTCAGCCTTTGTCCAGACCTAGCTCTAGTTGAGAATCTTTAGCTAGGCTGATAAATGTTTCTATTTACAGCTGCTCTCTGTCTTCTAAGGTAAAGATGACTGAACTTCTCTTGTTTCATGGAGATATTTTTGCCTTTAATCCAAAATACTTTCCAAACTTTCTGAAAAGTAGCAGATTTATTAGCTGTAATCTGATCAACTCCACTAATGGGGGATTGAAGTGACTAATGGGTTAATGAAGAACACATGATGTTCAGTTTCCTTTTATGCAATAATGTGTATTTTGTCCTGTTTGACTGAGAATCTACATCAATATGATTAATTGATTAATGCAGAAATAAAGGAAATGAAGTTAATATAAAAACTAAACAGACTTTGCCCCCGATGATTCCTTAGAATCAGTTTAAACTTCAGCTGTTAATAAATGATGAGCAACAATTTTAGTCTTTTTGTGTTTAAAGGTCATAGCAGGAAAAATTTTTAGCAAAATGATAATTTTTTCAATGATAATAAACCCACAGAAGATGCAATTAAAAGTATTTATTTTATAGAATAAAATAATTTAATTGTTTTATCATTTATTTGACACATGTTGACAGTTTTCTATAATAGTTCTTTGATTTAGTCCGTTTGCGATAATCTGAGTTCTGGTTTTTGCAGGTGGACTACTGCCAGTCATCAGAGGACTACCTCAAGTTTGAAGGCAGCCTGATCGAACAGACGTTAGCTCAGCACCTTCATGACAACGCTGCGGGTCAGAACCAGAGTACCAGCCGGGCGGTGTCGGCTCTGCTGGGTCAGGTCCAGTCTGCAGCCTCGGCCCGGGCTCAGCTCTTCCCTCTGGACATGCAGGGGAACCAGATCCTGCTCTACAGCCAGGCCTCCGGGCTCCCCTTGGATCCCGCTACTCCTCCGCTGGGAATGATGGGCGGAGCCTCTTTCAAGGCTCCCAGTTTAGAGCACGGTGCGGTCCAGATGCAGACCGGGTTAGGGGCGGATGGTTCGGACGGCGGCGGCGCTTCAGGTGGAGGCAGCGGCTCAGGAGGGACGACCAAGGTGTTCATGTGTCACTGTGGGAAAACCTTCACCCATAAGAGCATGAGGGACCGCCACATCAACATGCACCTGGACCTGCGGCCGTTCCACTGCCCCGTCTGCTCCAAGAAGTTCAAGATGAAGCACCACCTGACGGAGCACATGAAGACCCACACCGGCCTCAAGCCCTACGACTGCCTCAGCTGCGGCAAGAAGTTCATGTGGCGCGACAGCTTCATGAGGCACCGCTCGCACTGCGAGAGGCGCAGCGGCCAGGGGGAGGACGGAGGCGGGGACGCAGGGAGACGAGGAGGAGAGGAGGCGCCGGATTTTAGCACCGCGACCCACCTCCTCCTGTCTGCACCTGAAGGGCAGGGAGACGGAACCAGAGGAGGAGGAGCGTCTGTTTCTGCTGCTGCTCTGACGCAGCAACACGGCGGCCCCTCCTCCACAGGAAGCAGTCACCATGGAAACAACATGGCCGCTGCAGGAGGGCTACTGGGTCCAGATCAGGTGTCAGGGATTTTTGGAGGTCTGGGTTTGGCTCGGAGTGTGTGTGAGGAAGATGTGTGTGAAGTCAGCGCAGATGAAAGCAGCGTGACCTAAAGCTGAGTTTGACCCAACAGGAGCTCAGTTCTGATGGTTCCGATGGTTCTGATGATTCCTACTGCCTTTTATTTATTACCTGGGAGAATCCAGATTATTTTCCAAAACAGGGAGAGAGAGAGAGCACTTTGTTGGAGCTTCTGTTTGACTCAGACTCTCCAGATGGATCAGTTCTCTAGATTCAGACTAAAACTGCTGCCGTTCAGTTTCACTTTGTCTCAAATCATCAAGTTTTTGCACAGATTTGAAAATCGGACCTGCTGCCTCACAGTACGCCTTCTGTTTGAATCATTTAAGACGTTCCTAAAGTTTTTTTTTTGTTTGTTAAAACAGCGTTTGTTTGTTGTGAGGAAACCAGAGCACTGTTGGTTTCTGCGGGAATCTTCCAGAAGGAGCAGAGAAACGGTCCAGATGTTGTAACTTCTCTGCAGTTCATAACATGACCTGTTGCTGTGTTCAGATAAATGTCTGTTAGAGTGATTAGGAATAGAAAAATATAAAAATTCACGTTTCTATAAGAGATCACAGGACAGCAGGGTTCATATTGATGATTTTCCTAACAGATTTTGGTCGCACTGGGGCTGAGATTCAGGTTTATGAATAATTTATGATTCATCTGAGATATTTAAACATTTTAATTAAACAAAAACTTCAGATATTTCACACATAATCACTTTGTTAATGTTGATTGTCTAAATATTCCAACTTTACATTAAGATTAATCGCTGCTAGAAATAAAATCTTACAGAATAATTCTATCTTTAACCTTTAGGGGGCGACAGAGCACATTTTCTTTCTTTACAGTCCTCTATGTTTTTACTACTTAAAAAGAATATTTATCTTAATTTTATACATATTTAAATCTGTATTATAAGCTGTTCACTGTTCAGTTTCTGTTTTGATCTCATATTTAATTATTTGGAAGTGATTTATTAAAGTCAGCTGGATGCATCTGTTCAGAAATCATCAGTAAATAAAAACTAATGCTCTCCAAGGCTCTTCTGACTATAAATGTATCTGTTTTTGTTCAGATTTTTATTTTTATTTCTTATATCCAGGATTGTCTGGAATCCTAGATGAGTTTTCAGGGTCTATTTTACATCATTAACACTGTATGTCAGTATAATAGTTATTTTATCATAAAAGGCATGTATGCAGCACAGATGTATGAAGAAAATAATATGTTTATTTTTGGGGTTTTAAACTAATCTTCTTGATTAATTATGTTTCTTCAAAAATATCTCAAATTATTAGAGAGCAAAAGTTCCCCAAACAGCTTCCAGAATACTAGCAGTGAAATATTTTGCAGGTTATTTTCTTCAACTGATATTTGGCCTCATTAGAGATCCTCTAAATAGATTCCTGTATCTTTTCTTATATAAATAACTTAATTTACAACATAAACTAGAGTCGATAATTTTTTTTTTTCCACCATATTTTTATTTTGTTTAACTTTTGTTGAAACATTTGTAATTTAATTTCAGGTACCATATTTGACCATATTAAAAAAGTTGGCTGTTTGAAGTGTAAAGGTCCTTTAATAAAATTTAATTAAAATTTGCAGTAATCAGCTTCTTTGGGGAAAAAAGTCACAATTCAAACAAAATATGACTGAGTTTACTGTACTGTTTTAATTTGAAAATCTGGTTTTAATTAATAACATTAATCGATCACACATTGTAACAGGATCAGATATAAAATTAATAACTTTAATTTGACATTTTCGTATCTTTAAATCATTATTTTATTAATAATCAGCACATTAAATAACACGTAACCATCGCAACAGTCTGTTTTTTTTTACTAATTTGATTTTTAGTAGTTGTAGGGCTGTGGGTTGTCCACTAGAGGGTGCTGTTTATCATTCAGTCGAAGGACTGTTGTGAACACCTGTCAGGTTTAGCTGGATTTTCTCCACTTATAGATCACATACAGACCTAAACCCTGACCACAAAGTTAAGGGGCCGTTTTTATGTTTAGCATTTATTTAAATAAATAATTTTATTAGCTAAAATTGGAATGTAAAATATCTCTTTTTATTTAAACCAAACATTTATCATCCAGGACCTCTGCAACCCTTATAAAGCCTTTAGAGATGCTTTAAGTTTGAAGCTGCTTAATTTGTGTTTTACCTTCTGTGAAGGTTCAGTTTGAATGTTTTACCTGCAGGTTTGGAGCTCAGCATCAGTCAATAAATACTAAAGGATGATTAATCTGGGTTTTTCTCCACAGAAGAAGAACCTGAATGTCTAAAATGTGTCTGATGAGCGAACACCTCAGAGTTCTTATGCTCTTAACATTTGCATAGAGATTAATGTGAGAGATGATGCAACCAGGTCACTTCTATAAAACGGAGCATCAGTTTCTGTCTGAACACAATGTCTGCAGCAGAATCAGAGTTAAAATGTTATCTCCTAATCCCCCCTAAAGTGAAAACATATCTTTGCAACACATGGAGGGTATTGAATAAACAAAAATGAAATTGTAGGAAAATGAATCCTAAACCAAAGATGGATCCTAAATTAATCAGTTTAAGGTTGCTGTAGTCATGGTCCCCTTGTTAAAGGAACTATGTGAGAATAAATGTGTAGATTATTGTTTCTACAGCTGTTCTGGAGCTAAAATCTGCCTCTAAAAATCATATAACATTTGTTTGTAAATTAAACGGCTCCATCTCTGACGTCCTCTGTTTGACCAGATGATTGTTGTACAGAAAACAGGCGTGGAACTAATCATGTAAAAAAAAGGTTCAGTGCATCAATATTAATCTCTTTACTGAAATAATGGACTAATAAATTATTTTAAAAATCACCAGGCTGGTCTGCATTCATTTAATTCAGTTCTCCTCCTTGAACCGTTCATCAACTATCTGAGTCGGGGCAGCGGCTGTTCATTTCCTTTATATACACGCTGAAAAGTTGTCATTAAATCATTATTCATAAAATAAGACGGAATCTGTTCATAAACAGATCTGTCCCTTATTTTACCAAGAATTGGTAATAAACTTACTGGTTTACTGTTTGATCCAGAAGAGGGCATTTTCTTAACCCTTTAAAGCCCGATCCAATAATAAAACAAAACAGAAAATTACTTTTTTTTGGTTTGAAGTCCTTATTTGGCCTTTTAACAAAATATGCCAAAAAGAAAAAACAGAAATACATTTTTTGATATTAATAATTTATTACTATGGGATAAGTCAAGATTATTTTTTTGTGTAGTCTTCTGCCCTCTGTTATCAGGTATATCTGATTGTGTACAATAGGATTTTGAGCAAAGTTTTTACCATTAAATTATGCAAAAGGTGTCAGACGCAAAACATTTCAGAAACCGTTGGTATCAAATATGATACATCTGGCATTATAGGGTTATTTTTAGGTATTGGTACTACTTTACATGTTTTCCATTCACAAATTAATTCCATGAGCAATAATGGGAGCAATGATTGCAACTATTGGTTTAAGCAAATTATGATTAAGGTAATAAACACCAGGTGGTTTGAATTCCACTTTAGAAACACTGAAACTTTTGAATTTAAAGCAACATGTTTTGTATTCTGCTTTCTAGAGAACATTCTGAGGAAGAACATCCAGCTGTCAGTAAATGACTTTAAACACTTTGGCTATTCTACAAATAATGATCAAAGCACAGCAGGCGGCCAGCCTCTGAATGCAGAGCTACACCTAATTGTAATGTTGGTTTAAGACATTAAACACTTCTGATGTTTTAAACCCATATTTATGTTTATATTTAACTGAATTAAATCGGTTCTGTGGAGCAGGTTAGGGTAAATGACGGTGGGAGATGTTGGAGCCATTTATATGGCTCAGGGGGAACTTTGACTTCTTTATGCTATCAGGCCGGTTTGGATAGAATCATCCTTAGTTTCATTTTTCTACTCAGGTTATCTTGTTCTTGAATATATATTTTTAATAACTTGAAACCTTTAAGAGTAATAAAAAAAAAAGGAAAAAACAGCAGAAATGTATGAGGGTGTACATTTTTCCCATTCCAACCCTTCTAAGATATCTGCTCTATCACAATAATTTAAACTGTTTTCTTTACAAATTCATTTATTTTTAACAAATAGATTTGAATTCATCAAAACCTGGTTCTCCTCTTAAAAGTATTTCTAAAATATTTAAGATTAAATATTCAATAAAAAACACAGGCTTTTTTTTTTTTTTTTTACCAAACTCCCATCATTTATTGTAAACAAATAAAATAAAAGGATTTCGCCAGGATTTCACAGTGAAGGAAAACTCCAGTAGACAGAGGAGCAGAAATCTGTTCGACCCACTTCTCTATCCTGACGCTCTGAAAAGAGCTTCTACCCTGATGAGGACAAAATTCACCCACGAGGTAAAAACAAAAACTTTCCTTTCACATTAGCATGATAAAAAGTAAACGGGCGGTGGGTGAGAGAAATCAGATAAAGTCCATCACATCAGAGCTCAGCTAATGACGATTAGCTTTAGAACAGTGACGCTACCAGAACCAACAAATACGTTTTATTCATTGGTTGCTGAAGATGTTTTCACAAAAATTCAGAATCTGGGAAAAATATCAAGATATTTCAGGGATAATAACTGGATCAGAAAGAGCTTTTTCAGCAGAAGACCTTAAAAAAAGACAGAACTCTGATGACAGATTAACTAATGGGGTATTTTTACTTATTTAATGATTGTAGAGATTTTCATCCATTACTTTTGTTTTCAGTTAATGTTCTACTGCTCAATTTTGCTTTAAACAAGAAATTTATCTTCTAATATTTCATTAAAAGTTCATTTAGAGAAACCAGTTCCATCAAAACAAGCTACTGAAGAGTTTAAAATATGATCCCTGCTGCTTCCTTTAACAACCTAAATGTTTTCCAACTGTTCCCCTTATCGGAGCATTTAATGGCCTGTTTTCCCCAACATGGCTCCTGAAGGTTTTTGCATAAATGCCAGAAAAAAAAGCACAATGAGGTCTACTTTCTAAGGCGGATTAATACGCCTCCTAATGCTTACAGCAGAGGCAGGAAAAAACAAGGCCACACCTGGACGCCTTAAGCAGGTAAACTTATCTAATTTCCAAAGAGCATGAAACTAAAGGATCATGTGGCGCTAAATTTAAATATAAGCTGCATTTCCTCCCAGATTTTAAAGGAAGAAACAGAAGGTTGAGCATCAAGTAAAACTTTAAATGAATCATTTTCACTTTTAGTTTCAATGGGAATTGCAAACATTGGTCAGCAGGTGGCAGTGTTGGCTACTTTAAGTGTTGGTCAGTTAAAAAGGAAGCATCTTTGACCAGATTAGACTTAAAAAACAAGGGAAAGACGTTGCAGGGATTATTCATATCAGCATATCAGTGTTCAAATGTAATAATTGGATGTTTCCTCTGATTGTGTTAGTCATTTACTTGTTTTAGTAAATGTTTTTAAGTGTGGAAACATAGAAAGCGAGAATCCTGATGCTTGTTGGGTATATGAATGAATTAGATGAAGAATCTGGCATTTGCTTTTTTGTCTTTATGGGTTTGTTCAAAAGAGAGAAACTAATCTGAAAAAAGATAAACTTACTTTATTTTGAATCTACAAATCTGTTTCTAAGGGCCGATAGAAAAGGAGAAAATGAGAAGTTCCCACATCTCTGCTGCGCGTCACAAACCAAACCAATCGCCTCGGTTTATCCCGGCCGTCGGCACAAGCAGAAAATCCATTTAAACAGAAAAATCCCTTTTATAAAAAAATACCCCCCTAAAAAAAACTGAGTTCATGTACAGTTCATCATCGTCATGGAAACCATCAGGTCCTGTTCTTATTGATGGGAACTGGACTCAAATGGCATAAAAAACACAAGCACCGGCTGGAAAAACAGCATCTAGATCAGCTGTTCTCACTTGTTCATGAGGTCTGCACAGACAAGCTGTTAGAGAGCGCCTCCCTGCTGGGGGGAAATAGAAACTGCACCTTGATGAGTGGAGAAACATCAACATCCCGGATTAGTTATGTTTATTAGCTGTGAACAGAAACAGCTGCTCCTTGATTTCGACTGATAGTCTTTGATACTGACTTTTTGAGAGGAAGAAAAAAAAATTCTGTTTGTTCCAGTTCTTCTGGGTTTGGCAGAGATGGTCTGAAAACTCAGCTTCAGAAGTGCAAGAAGAAAACTGATCGTTCAGAGATTCAGTCCGAGTCTGACAGCACGATGATCTCGTCTGGGTCACACTGGGTCGCCACGTTAACCTGGAAACAAACAGATTCAGTCAGAAAATCCAGAATAAACATTTAAAATTTCACAGGAAATTTTATAAGATTTGGTCCAAATGGACGGAGTATGTGAAACCAATTAGATCAGACTTCATTTGATTGTTCTTCTGAAATATGTCTCGCCCTCTTATGTCTTTGTGGTTTTTATTACTCGAGGAGGTGCAATCCCCATTACTGTTTAATTCTGTTCATTTTTTGTTATCTTTACAATTAAGTTAGTGATATTCTGTTAAAAATAGGCAACATGGACAGAATCACTTGGACTTTCTGCTTCTCATATCTTCAGTTATAATCTTAAAAAGGATGAAGTTGTCATTACTGATGTAGATGGAAATCTGTCTTTCTAAATAAAAAAAAAAAATAAAAAAAAAATTTATTAAAATTTCATAGGAGGATTTATTTCTCTTGTTTCTAAAACCTGGAATCATTTCCATTGGTGCTGGCTGACAGCTGATCTTTACAAACTGATCTTTTCTGCTTCTGATGAACGCAGATTTTTGGTTTTTTCTTTCTCTGACATCAGTTCAAACTCGGACATTAAAAACAGCCAACATTAAAGCATCTTTACTCTCTACTTGCTCTCTGAGAAACTGAGGATTTTTCTACTGTGACTTGTTTACAAAGAGACGTTCACTGATCAGTTTTTTTCTTCTAATCAGTCTATCTCCACATCAGCAGAGCTCTTCTGTAAAATGACCTTAATTATGTTCATGAGCCGATTGTTTAGCGATTCTCTAATTCATCGGCCTAAACAACTGAACCACTGGAGGACTTAACTATTAAACTAAAAGAGAAATCCAAAACCCAGAAGTCCTTGAATGACACACATCTGAATCCAGATGGCAAAAGTACTTCCACTTTCCCCAGACTTGAGTAAAAGTACAGATACTTGAGTTAAAAATACTCTGGTAAAAGTAAAAAGTACTGATTAAACTTCTTTACTCAAGTAACAGTAACAAAGTACAGGCTTGTAAATTTACTTAAAGTATAAAAGTAAAAGTAGAAACCACTTTTTTCATGCCGCTAGCCTACATTTTAAAATGGATAAAGTTCGCCAATAGACTAGATTCCGCTGTGTTCATTTTCAATCACCGCCGTCTATGCTACTATGCTAACGCCACCGCCTACCAAGCGTAAATGATTGTCATTAATGAATACCGTAATCTGTCGACCCATCTTGTGAAGTGGTAAAGGCCAAATGCAACGAGATTCCTATGTCCAATTAGATTGAATTTGGTATCGATGACGCGAAAAATATAACGGGTAACTCCATTGAAATGATTCAAAACTAAAGTGGTTCCAGCCAATTTTTAAAATGTAAGGAGTAGTACAGATATTTGTGTAAAATGTAAGGAGTAGAAGTAAAAAGTCGCCATAAAAATAAGTAAGTAAAGGTAAAAATATCAGAAAATTCTACTTGAGTACAGTAACAAAGTATTTGTATTTCGTTACTTCCAATCTCTGTCTGAATCAAATTAGGATCTCTAAACTCCCAGTAAACATTATGAGCATCTTTCAGTTAAACATGTCTGACTTTTTATTCTGCATCATAAGAGCGATGAGTAAACCTCTGAATGTGAGCAGGTTTGAATTTGGGAAAATGGAAAAAGGAAAAGATTTAGAACGTGTAAAAAAAAGGGAGCAGATACATAAGAGGCCTAAAGAGGTGGGCTCACTAACGCATCACTTCTTAATGAGATTATAATGACTTAAAGTTGATCAGTTTACATCTTTAGAAATAATGATTCCTAAATATAAATGATCTTCAAACATGTTTCTGTAAAGTCTGACCAGGATAAATCAGTCTGCTGGAATTTAGTGCCTCCTTCAGTGACTCAGCAGCTGTTTATCAGCAGAAACAGAAGCAGTCGACAGTCTGGGTCGATAAACTGGCCTCTATGAGGTTCTAGCAACAGAAACTAAAGAGCAACAACAAACATGGCGGCTGTGAAACTGACAAAAATAACCAGAGGAGGGACGGCTGCTCTTTCTATTTTTATTCTGGTTCAAATTAACTGTTTATCCTTTTGTTTAATTTTGGTTTAATTTACACACAATCACACAAATGAATAATTCAGAGTGAAGAAGAACTTGTCTTAACAAAGCATGTTAGATAGTTCCGTCCATTTACTGGAAGGGAGAACGAGTAAAAACAGGAAGTAGATGCTGCGTCTGAACCACAACCAAACCCACAGGAAACGCTCCTCCTATTAGCATCTATCTGGGTCTTTTTAATTCAGCAAAGGATCTGAGGAGTTTATCAAGTGATAATAATAAAAGGCTGTTTTGGTTCTCGCCTCATAAACGAACAGCTCTAGAGTTCATTTTAGAACCGTCTGCCTGATTGGTGGGGCTGTTTCTGTACGGCTGCTTCCTGATCTGAATCTTCAGTTAATCGCTGCGTTCACATGAGAATAAATCACATTTAAACTTGTGAACCTAAATAAGTCATTTTTTCTTAAAATTAGTGCATTGTTTCTTGAATTAAGGGTTGAAGTGAGACACTTTACCAATGGAACAAGACAATTTACACATTTAAAACAAGAAAAAAACAATTGCATTGTCTTATTTCAAGTGCATTTTTATCTAATTATCTTTTATTTTAAGAGTAAAAATACTAATCTCCATTGGCAAATCGTCTTATTTACCTGCTCAAATTAAGGGTAAATACACTTAATTTAAGACATTTTTACTCATTTTGAGATCGTTTTTGCAGTGTGCTGCTTTGTTTCCTGTTGTCTAATCAAACAGCTCATTCTAGCAGCTGTATTTCTGCACCTTGTTCTTCTTGGGAGGCGGCGTGGACTCTAAGCTGATGATGGGGTTCTTGGTCGGCGTTTCGAAGACGGACGATTCCATTTTTTCTGGAGAACTGCAGCAAATGACGCCCATGTCCAGAGAGATGTCTGCGTCGCTGCTGGAGGAGGAAGAAGAGGAAACAGGAAATGAGAGGAATGAGAGAAGAAAACATTCCAAGTTAAACTCATGTTAGAGTAAATCTGACAGATTATGTTTAGTTCTCATCAGGTTGAGGAGCTTTAGATGAGCTCAAACGTCTACCTGTCAAAACTGATCTTCTGTTTTATATTTCTAGAGTTCGTTGACCTCGTTTCCTCCCTCTTCCTCTTCTGGCTCCTGGTGGTCCTGGGGCTGGGGGGCGGGGACGTCCCGTTGGTGGTCTGGGTGTCACTCTGTCCCACTGTGACGGCTTTTCTGCTCCGGGGAAGGATTCCCATTGGTGGAAGCTGATGGGTTGACCTCAGTAGCTTTTTCTTTGACCTTTACAAGAACAACGGACAGCTGACTGGAGGAGGTGACGGACTGCTGCGAAGCTGCTGGGCTCCCATTGGTCGACGGCTGCTGCTCGTTGGTCTGCATGGCCTCCGATTGGCTGGGGCTGTCTCTTGGGGAGGGGATGTCGGTCATGGGGGAGATCTGGGTCTCATCGGAGTCAGGATCACCTTCATCCTTCAGGTCTTCTCCATCAGCTGCAGGGACACTTTCTGACTGATCGTACGTCTGGTCCTCCTTGTTGTCGACATCATCGCAGCCTTCGTCCGCCTCGTTATCGTTTTCATCCTCGTTATCGTCATCATCATCTACAGAGAAGCATTTCGAAATGATAAACACCTTTTAGAGCTTCAAACTTTTTCTCTTTACTACCTGAAGCTATGAAGCACTTTATGTGACAGACCAACAGAAAGAAGGACATCTGGCAAATGTATAACTAAAATTCAGAACTCTGATAGCCCTAAAGTCAAAACAGACCAAACATCTAACTCTAGATGTCACCTAATTATCAAATAAAATCCAGATGTGTTTAATTTAGTGCAGCTTTTCTGCTTCTAGCTTCAGAGGTTTGATAGAGACATCAGAGAAGCAGCAAAGAGCCAAAGATCCACGGCTCAGTTTGGATCTTCTTCCTTTCTATATATTCCAACGATTGGAAGAAGCAGAATCTATCGTTGAATTAAAGTTATTAGAAGCAGCTAGCAGTGGGCTGTATTGCTTCCCTTGTAAGGGGATGAACGGAGGGCAGTTCTTGAACGCATCACCCTAACAGGAAAACATTTTGGTGACATTTCGTCATCAGAAGGAACAGAGAGGCTGGTTAGAATCGGAGGGAAATATTCTGGAAGAAAAGCTGAGTAGCTGCAGGATGTATCCTGATGATCACCGTCTATCCAACCATCAACCCAGAACATACAGGCAGAGCTACATGGAACGGTTCAGATTAATTCAATTCAATTCAGTTTATTTATATAGCGCCAAATTCACAACAGAAGTCATCTCAAGGCACTTTACAGTTCAACCAGAACCAGAAGTTTTCTATCTAAGGAAAACCAGCTGATTGCATCAACTCATTGACTCAAATACAATCCCTCACACTAAGCATGCTTGTAGCGACAGTGGAGAGGAAAAACTCCCTTTGAACAGGAAGAAACCTCCAGCAGAACCTGAGTGTGTGCGGCCATCTGCTGAGGATTAAAGGATGGTCATGTGCTAGAATGGCCTAGTCAAAGGCCACTAAAACCTGAAGTTTTAATGTTTCTAGACGTCCTTCATCCAACCTGAGGAAATCTGGAGCTTTTTTTTTATTTTTCTCTCACTTTAGTTAGTCAACTTGTGTTGTTCCCATAAAAACAGATGAAATGTTGCTGGAAATAATGTATAAATATTCAAAGTGTAGTCAGAAAAATCAATTTCCTGTACAATCCCTTCATTATATTTTATTTACTTTAACATTTTTCACTCAGGTGAGAGGAGTCGTTTTCTTGTTTTTTAGGGATTATTCAGAACACAACTGTTCCCCTCACATGTGGGACTCTTTCCCAAGAATGATTTAACATTTTACTCTTTTCTCTTATTGTCTAATGTTTGGATTAACTGCATGTGGAAACCTTCACAGCTTTTCTTCATGTTTTAAGTCAATGGAAGAAACTTTGTCTAGATGAGAACAGAGCAGAGCATCGAGCAGCTGCGTTATGATTGTCCTGTCTCTAATCTTTGCAAAGACAAAGATCCAACTGAGTGAATTACCAGCGATCTCCTTTGTTTACCTGGATTACATAGATAAATACTTCTTACCAACGACAAAAGAAAAGAAAAATTAATATTCCTGCGAGGAAAAACAGGTTTGACCGTTCTTCCTAAAGTTCTGCTGGTTGTGAGACTATGTTGGTTAATATATTTGTCTTTAAACACAGATCTATAGATCTAGAACCAGCTTTTAGAAACCAGCTCAGACGCCTAAAGACATGGAAACTATCTACTTTACTACTTTATGCATCTTTGCATCAAGCTGAAAAGTTAATAAACTAAGCTTTCATGCAGCCAAAGCTGGATTTAGAGAAAATTATTCATGTTAGACTAATGCATTAAAACAATTAATGTAAAAGTCAATTGGTTGCTCACATCTGTTTTATTTTAAACCTCTTTACGTCTTATTTTCTCTGAATGAAGGAAACTGCTGGATCCAATCTTTGCATCATCGCTTTGATCTTTAGGATCAAAATGAAAAATTATTAAGATAATTTTTCCATTCGTCTCTGCGCTTATTAAACCCTGATATTAAATATCTGAAATGCTAAGGCGAATGTTTTCCAAGTTTTATTTAGTCAAGACATTATGCAGTCAGGATAAAACTTAATCATCTTCATTATGGAAGAAACAAAATGTTTGGAAATGAAATGGCAACAAACTGAGAAAACAACTCTTATGATTGTCCTTGATCTTAGAATGCTGTTTATCATCTGGATTAGGCTGGAGCCACTGAGGTCTCATCATTTAAACAACATGTGTGATGAGGTGATTTGGCAGTTGTGACCCTACAGATCTAAATAAAGCTTCTTTTAACTGTCATTCTGGGCCCTTCCTCAGGAAGTGAGCCAAGTAGGCCTATTAGTACTATAACCCAGGGTTCCTACAGCATAAGGAAAGTTAAATTCAGGACTTTTTAAGCACTTCCTTAATGCCTAATTTGAAATAAAAATTTAAGACCAAATTCTACACAGAAACACAAAAAAACCTGCTCAAAAACAACTTTAACCTAGAAAGGTTTATTTTAACATAAACCACTGCACTAATGTTTCAAATTTTGAAAAAGCTTTCCATAGTAGGAAGAAAGCTAAAAACACAATAAATGACAGATATATTTTTAGTAATTATTTACGATGTAATTCACAAACTTTGTTTTTAGCAGGGAACAAAACAAATCAGATTTAAAACCACAACATAACCAGTGAAGTTTTTTAATAAAAGAAAAAAAAATTGTCAATTTTTAATCTTTTATTTAGATTACAAAAACAAATAGTAAATAAAAAATAATCCTATTTATGATGTTTTTAAAAGAAAAATTAAGACCTACGAAAGACTGATTTAAGACATTTTTTAATAACAATTAAGGCCTTAGTTTCTATGCCTGAAAGGAATCTCAATGCCTTTTAAGACTTTTAAGGACCCGCAGGAACCCTGATAACCTGAACCATTTTCTTCTGATTTAATTTTGTTAAAACCTCCTATCATTCAAAAAGGTTAAAAACTATCCACTGGACTTCTGTGTCAAAGTTAGCATCGCGTTTCACTTCCCATCCAGGAAGATTTTTCAAATCAAAATGTCAGAAATAGCAAAATGAAATCTTGTTTCTGCTTAGAAATCATGCAAATTGAACCGAATCGAAATGGTTCGGCCCCTTTGGAAGTGGGGGTCTTTTGGTTTCTTTGTTAGCCTGCAACACCTCATACCTGTCTATGTCTCTGAAAAGGGGTCTTAAAAGGAATTGTTGGCCTGGCTAAACAGGCGAGGTTTTCTGTTCCCCTTTTAAACCTGCCATTGTGTTTTTTGGTCTTTAAATGTACATATTTGAAAGTGTTATATAAAGTGTTTGTTCGCATTGATCTCATCCCAGGACCGAATCAGGGAGACAAAGCTCCCAGGTGTGACCGCAGCAGCTTTCTTTAAGGTCCTTAATAAAAATAAAAGACCCCCAGTCTGACCTGCGCCACCGTCCTGCTGAGTGCTGGCCACGATCTCTTCCTCTATGTCTGGGTCCGATGACTCATCCTCTTCATCATCTTCCTCTTCTTCCTCATCCTCCTCCTCATTCCGAGACGCTCCACCGGCCTGCTTGGCCTTGGCTTCATCTTCTAATTTCTGATTCTGGGAATAAACAAAGTAATCAAAGCTCTGCTGTGGCTTAAATTGAAGAAAAATTATATAAACCTTAAGTTTTAAAAATGTTTTAAAGAAACAACATTTGCAAACTCTATTTTTTTCTGGAGTCAGTACGGTAATTTTGCAATAAATCCTAACTTTATGAAGTTGCACAAAGTTCTAAATTATTGGAACCAAGTGATAAAACCTCTGATTTTGTTAAATTCTTCTGAACTACAGACTCTGGTCCTTCACCTCCTTGTCTTTCTCCATCCTCCGCTGCCTCTCCTGCTCCTCGGTGTCGTCCTGTTTGACGGCGTATTTGGTGATGACCTCATCCAGACGGGATAAAGCCACTTCTCTGTTGGAGCGCAGCTTCCTCATCAGAGAGGGGTCCGACAGAGCCGGGTCGGTCGCTACAGACAGTGAGGATGAGAGGAGAACAGGTAGAAAGGAGACACTGTTAAAACAGGAACATATAGAATCACTAACAGGCCTCTATATGCAGGAACACGGAATAAGAAAATAATATCAAGAGAACAGCAAATGTTTAGGAGTTAACTGAATCTTCTTTAATACTGCAGTAAAATAAGTTTCATTTAGTATGAATCAGTATGAATGTATCATGGTGATTAGGCTGAACTTCCTAATGATAGATAAGTCAGTACGGACATTATTGCTGCCACTCTGTTTCCGTACCTCTACATAGAGCTTTATCATCTGGGTTGAACAGGTTAGTTAAAGGTCTAAAGTTACCCTGAGTTGTGTATAGCAGAAAGTTTTAATTTTAAAGTAAACAATGGAGCAACTCCAGCAGATGACATGTCTGCTCAAGCATCACTGTGTAAAAACCTTCCTTAGAAGCAGAATCCTGTCCCTCCGATCATATTTCCAGCTACAATTGTCTACACAAGGACTTTGTATCACTGAGTCACAGCCCAGTTCAGATTCTCCTGAGACCAGGTACCATGCTTTCAAATGTAAGCAGTTCTAATAACTTGCTTACATCTACAGATGTCATCTTAGTGATCCTCCATAAACTATAAAAATCTTTTACAGGCTGCAGTTATTCTTGCTCTTTCGAGGATTTTTTATTCGGCACTTTTTCCCTCCTCCAAACCTTCAGTTTACATTCTTTGATGAAGGCGTCTAAATAGGAAGCTGTTTTGTTTCTCACTCTTCCTGTGGAGGCTGTCAGTGACAAAGAGGACCCTCTAACAAACAACTGTGGCCGTTATAAACTTTTTTTCTGATTTTCCTTCAAGTCAATCAACATTTGACACTCAGGTCCCTGCTTAAAACCTTTCCATGACTCAGTGGTGGCATCAGCCTTCCTCTATGCTTTTGTCTGCTGGGCCCTGGCAGCGCAGCGCAGAGCGGGACAGAAAGAGACTGAACAAATTAATGAGAAAGGCTGTTTTTGTTCTGGGCTGCGCTCTGGACTCTGAGGAAGAAGTGGCTGAGAGCAGGGTCCTGTCCAAGCTTCCATCATTGGCAACACCTTCCACCCTCTGCACCTGACTGTAGAGGAGCTGAGCTGCTCCTTTAGTCAAAGACTTTTACACCCCGTTTGTAAAAATTAACACTAAAACAGGTTTCATCCCTGCTGCCTCCAGACTCCACAATGCCACACTAAAACAGCAATAACTTGTGCAATTTATAATGTGCAGTTTACCATTTGATACCCTGTGCAATAACCTGTTTTTATATTTGATATGCATGTATGTATATATATATATATATATATATATAAAAATACCGATCAATATAAATACCAATGTTAATACAATGTGCAATAACCCTGTATAATCCTGCTAAATAAGGGAAATCAGCTGTCTCATACGTATATATACCTTTTTCACGTTTTGACACCTTTTTTTTGACTATTTGAGGCGATGTAACGATTAAAGTCCAATAAAGTCAATCATCAATCATTTTTTTCATAATTTCTTAAATCATTTTTTTTTTTTATTTAACCGTTATTTAACCAGGAAAAAATGAAATAAAATAATAATTTAAGAAAAAGAAATTAAGATTTATTGATTGATGATTGACTTTATTGATCTCACAGTCGAGAAATGTACTCGTTATGTCGCCTCAAATAGTCGAAAAAAATCTAATTATAAAAAAGTGATTAAAAAGAAAAACCAATTCATATGCAACATAAAGACCAACTGCAGCCCTGAAGTCTCACCGGGTTTGTACGTGTCTGTGAGGCGCGAGCCGAAGTTGTAGACCAGGTCTAGGTGGCGCCGCTCCTGCAGGCGGCTGCCGGTCTCTCTGAAGGCTTCGGCTGCGATCTGGTTCAGCTGCTTTCTGCTCAGACACAGGTTGTGGCGCTCGTTGACGCGGATCACCTGCTGCAGGATGTCGTGGTAATCTGGAGGATTCCTGTGAGCCTCGGGACTGTTGATGAAACGCTCAATCTGTAGCAGAGAAACAGGGACGTGGACAGAGATTAATATAGACTGTTCAAACTGTTTATGTTGGATTATAATCCAGATACTTTCCATGATTCCTATTGATAAAAATCTTCTCACCTTCTTGTTGATTTCCGGGTAGCGGGTCCCTGAGTAAGTGATCCTCTGTTCGATCACTCTGCCTGTTAGCGTGTCGCAGCCTTTCAGTTCACACAGCTTTTCATAGATCTTCATCATCTAGAGAGAAGAAGAAGTTGCTGTATTTTTATTTCTTCTTTATATTGAAGCAGCATCTGTGTCTATAACTCCACAGACCTTCCGCTTCAGTTTGTGCTCCTGGATGTACGTCGAGTCTTCAGTCTCCATGTCGTCTAAGCTGAGCTCCGCCTGCTGCAGTCGGTAGATCTCATCGTTGTAGAGCTTCAACAGGTTCTCTAGATAAGCAATCTGAAATCCAGAACACAGAGGAACCATCAGTTGGGTTATTTCTGAATTTTCTTCGAATCTTTTTAGTTCAGTTTTCCTTAGAACACACTTTATAAAACAAACTCACCTGTTTCTTATTTGTCACTTTTTACTGCTCTCCCTCTTTTGATTTTCCTCCAGCTTCTTACCACCAGCTGCCTGTCTTCCCTCTTTCACACGGACTGCACTTCCTCTTCCTCCTCACCCGCCTTACCTTTTACCTTGTCTTTGCTTTTCAGCGTTGTGGAGGTAGACTGATGAGAACCCTGTTCTGCTGCGGCGGGCTCCACCTTGGTGAGGGCCTGCCTCTTCTTGAGCGCGTGCTGCTGCAGCACGGTGCACAGTTCTTTAATGTAGACGAAGGTTTTGGATTTGCTGGCCTGAGCTCGAGTCAGACAGTGTCCCAGCGTGTTCCTGAACTCCACGGAGCACAGGTAGTCCGGGCAGGCCTTTCCATGTTTGGTTTGGAGGAACGTCAGAACCTCCGGGCAGTCCTTCGTGAGGGGCGTGCAGTGCTGCACAAACTGAAGACAGAAAGACAGAAATAAGAACAAGAAGAATTTACTTTGTTCTAAAGCTTGTTTATCAAAATTCAAAAAGTATTTTAAAGAGAAATCCTCTGAATAAAACAGCTACATTTTTTGTTTTCTATTCACTCATCAGAGCAAGGCTCTCTGTGTTATAAGTGAGGCTGAATGATGCATTTGCAATAATATTGCGACATAAAACAAGATTTTCTAACCGCAAAGGCCGTGATTTGAAGGGCCACGTAATGGAGTGATGAGGGAAAATCATCCTCGCCTATGCAGAACTTTTTGAACAATGTCCTCAGGGTGGACAAAAACTGACTAAACTGAAAATCTGGTACCAAAGAGCAGCATTACGTCACCTGTATGGAATTATTTGGGGTTTAAAAAGAGAAGACACAGGAGATGCCTTTCAAATGTTATTACGTCACAAGGTAACACAACAAACCTTTATCAACACTTAAAAAAACACCACAAAACCGTGTTTCATAGTTGCGTGACTAGAATACAAACTACCAGTGCCTCAACGTCAAGTAAGTAAAGTATTAGCTGACAGGGATCATTGACTGAACTGTTTGAAAGAGTTTATGAAAATAATTTTAAACTGCACGATCAAATAACTCGGGCAATAATGGAGTTTATAGCTAAAGACATGATACCTGTTAGTATAGCGACCATGCCTGGATCTACGGCTTTGGTAAACACGACGGATAGGAGATATTTAATGACTTTACACACAAGTCGCCATAGCCGAGCTATACATAAAATGCAGAAACAAAGTTGCAGCGGCGCTAAAAGGAGAGAAGTTTTTGCAAAAACCACTGATTTGTGGTCAATCTGTACAGCTGAGCCAAACCAGAGTCCAATACAATATATTGACGAAGACTGAGTGAAGATATTATTTATATAATTGTTAAAAATGATTTTCTTTTTAGGAATTAAAAAAGTTAATATGCCCGTTTATTTTTTATTCATTTGACAGTTTGATTTACCCACAGAAACTTCCAACTGGTTGAAAGAAGACTTTGTTCTCTATGCTTTCACAATCTGCATTGACAGTAATCTTATTTTTTATTATACCAAAGAACAAATATATGAATCCCGCCTTTATTCAATTGTTTATTTATGACAATTAACATCTGAATCTGGATCACAAGTTAAATTAAATCCAGCAGGTGAACTATGGGAACCAGGGTTTAGTTTACCTCCGTAATCTAAAGGTCGTTCTTATTTTGACATCAACTCCAGGAGTGTTTGAATGTTTAGAAACAACATGTATGTACATGACTATGCAGAAAAGTTTATGACACAGAGATATTCTGCTCTAAGGGTCTGGCCTTCCAGAACCTTTATTTTGAAAATTGAAACGCCATAGAAAAGACAAAAACAGATGTATTCTAATGTTGACTCACCTCGTCAAACAGCTTCTGGTTTTCGATCTGCAGAGCGTTTGTGTTCTTCTTGGCAGAGGAAAAAGGGGACTGGGTGATGTGGGTCGACACCCGGTGCTGATTCTTAGGTGACGAACGTCCTTTAGCCTGATGCTTAGAGGATGAGGGGGTAGCAGCAGAAGATGAAGGCTGAGGTCTCGCTTCTTCGACATTTTCGTCATCATCAAGGACTATGATCTGATCGGCCAAAGAGGCGGGAGCCACCGCCATCTGAGTTCTGAACGGGTCTACTTTTTGGAAAAGGAAAGAAGGCAGAAAATATAGTGTAGTTTAGAAATCATCAATAACTGGCTTAAAAATATTCAGAGATCTAGAGGTGGATAGAGCAACATTTAAGCTGTTTATTTGATAAAAGAGGGCAGCAATGGGATACACAAAATTCGTTGTGCAATAAGATATTGGCACCCCATCAAGACTTCTGACTACGGGCTATAAATAACCAAAACCTGTAAGAACTAACATGGGTAATCGACTCTAGCAGGAGGGAAAAAAAATGAGTCTGTATGTTTTTTGGTGTTTAAAGGTAGAAGATTATCTGCTGTTTTTCCCTGATAAAAAGTATGTATAAACATTCAACTAAAATAAAAGTTTGATTAAATTTGATCTGACTGTGAAGAAGGTCGAACATTTATAAAAGATCTACAGTATAAGATTTTATGACCAAGTCTGAGAGCTTTTTAACAGGAATCAAAATTTGTGGATTCTTGATGGCAACATTTGACATATTTCAGTGTTTCCTGTGAGACACATAATCTACTCAGAATTTAAGCTTTTAAAACATAAATGACTGAAAATGTTTTGTTATTGTCTCCTTTCTATCTCCTCTTTCTTTCATCTTTTCTCTTTTTTTCCTTCTTCTTCTTCTGTTTTTCTGCTCTGTTTACATTGCAGTGTCCATATAAACTGTATAAACTCCCTGCATAATTATAATAAAGCAATTTATATGCATGAAACCAGTGGAGCAATATGGCAATTGCCATACTGCTCCACTTGTGAAAGTAAAATCTGTTGGGCTCTTTTAGGCATCAAGACAATTATTCTTATTGCCACAAAAAAACAAAAAAAAAAAACATAAATGTTAATATAATTTAAATTAAAAATGTCTTAATTTTTTATTATTATTTTTTTTTTATCAATAAATATTGTTTAGAATTAAATTACCTTGGTCTTGTGAAAATGTTGCAGACATATCTAATAAATTGGAAAAAAAAAGAGCTATTCCTCATTTTCTATTTGGTTCAGATGACCAACTCTATCAAAGAACCTGCAGCTTAATGAGAGCAAATAAAATGTGTAATAAATAAAAAAGTTTAACATATAGAAACACAACAACTAAATATAAATACATTTGAACTTACAAGCAACTGATATGCATTAATTTATGAAGACCAACTTAAATATTTTCAGAGGTGGTGAACATGGAGTATTTGCACGAATAATAGTGCACCTGATTAGCCCATACAATTAGTCTAAACAGACATTTAAACTGCCAACTGCATCTAACACATTTCTACAGGATAAAATAAAAGGTTGACTCCAAATTGGAGGCTTTACAACATTTTAAGTCAACCTGAAGAAAAGCGGATTCTGCTGCCTAACAATAATAAACATTTTCAGTAGAACTAAAGTAATAAATCCAGGGGAAATTTAATTAAACAGACGGTTTCTAAAGGTTAAGATACAGCGAGACAATAAAAAACTTAAGTGAGAAGTGAAATTGGTTGAAGATCCAAAGCAATATTTACCACTTTTTAAACCCAGTTTAGGACATATTAGAATGCACTTACCACTTATTTAAGAGCTGTTTGAGCTGAAAACAAAAACAGAAACCGATTCACAGCAGGGCATGGCAATTCCTATAGTTAGCTCATGTTAGCATTAGCAGCTAGCTAGCATTTTAACATTTACTTACAACGATAAGGCTACAACATATAAAAATGTGTTAATGTTTGTGTATCGTATGATAAACTAATGAAAATGATCAAATATTGTATTAAAACCTCGTCAGAACTACTATTTCAACGCACAGGGCTTGAAAACTTAGCTATGTTGTCAAAGGAAGACCCGCTAAACTACGATAAGCATCAAAGAATCTGATTGGTGGAGCAACAGTTGATGGTGAGTGAAACGGCTCGCTATTGGACGATAGAATGAAAGCGCGTTTTCTTTGAGTTCTATTTGTGGGTCTCATTTCGACTCAAGAATAATTTACTGACACCTGGTGGACAAACTTATAAGAAGGAAGCTGTTTGTGATATCGGTAAAATAAAGTTGAACTTTGAAAAAAACAACAACAAAAACCTGTTTTTTCAACAAAGGTGACTAAAACGCAACAACTTTAACACATTTTTCCTAGGAAAAAAATATATAAAATGTGTAAATTAATAATCTGAGAAATTGATACAAATTAATTTCAATTCAGTTTATTTATATAGCACCAATTCATAAAACATGTAACCTCAACGCGCTTTATAGAGACAATTTAACCAGATCATACAGACAAATTAATTAAAATATTTCTATATATGGAAAACTAGCTATCCTTCACAAATTACTCGGATTTGACATTAGATTTAATACACAATATGTCACAGCAGGCTCAGCAGAGAAAAAAACAAGTTAAATCAAACGAGCTATAATTGTTCATTCATCTAACACTGCAATAGACCCATAGAGTTGAAGTTGAATGATTTGGATTTAGTCGTACATAGTTTTTTGAGCCTTTTAGACTATTTTTACAGTCATTTGTGGGTGAGTGGTGATCTAGTGCTTAGGGCATTTTGCTTGGGTTCCAGGGGCTCTGAGTTCAAGCCACACTCCCGCAGACTGCCACCTGGGTTCTTGAGCAAGACCCTTAACCCCACACTGCCCAAAAATGGCAGCCCACTGCTTTCCTAGGGGATGGGTTAAATGCAGAGAATTAATTTTGTTGCTTTGTAATGACAGTGCAATAACAATAAAGTTGAATATCTTGGACAAATTTACTTTAACTTCCACTCCTGGGAGGATCGGCTCCTTTCATCAATGTTTTCCAGCTGGGAATAATCTCTCTATCTGTAGAATGATGGATGTTAAATAGTTTAGAAATGAACATATACCACTTCCTGAACTGATGGGTAGAAACAGTGCCTTAATTATAGTCATTACTGATGTCTTTTTATCTTACAGCATTAAGTTCTCACTATGGTAAAACATTTAATCTCCATCTAATTGTAAAAAAAAAAAAAACAAATCTTAAGCTGCAGCATAATTTTTTCCTGTTTATTTATTCTTTCATTGCAACTTTTACTTTAAATTTAAACAATTTTACATCTTGTGTTAAATAATTATTCACAAAATGACAAATTCGTATTTCTAGCTTTACAGTTATAGTCTGCAAATAAGAATGTCCATTTGTCTTTAAAAGTAAAAAATTACCGTAATAGAGGAACCTCGATCATATATGATTCATCTAATCTTTAAAGATTCAACTGACCAAGGACAAGAAAAAAATAAACAGGTGATGTTTTAAGAAACATGTTTATTTTAGAGAAAATACAGAAATGAAAAACTTTCTTTTAGATTCACTCTCTAAAACATTTCTTCATGTTTCTATAAAAAGAACAAGATGCTTCACTCAGTCTTCAAGAACATCACTATTTCCAACAAAAAGCAAAAACAAAGACATTCAACAAGACAAACTTTTTCACCCGAAAAAACTGACATTATTCAAAATTACTTTAATGATTGCTTCCCTTTCCCAGTGTTTGCAATAAACCCGCAAAAAAAAGAGACAATATTGACACAAATATATACATATCCAACATGAGAAGCTTTCCTAATAAATTTTTTTTTTCTGAAAACATAAAAACAGTGAATTCTGCAGAGATTTCTGACCAGAAAGTAAAACAGTGAAAGGATGATCTGGGTGAAGAGCTGCTCCTAAAATCCCACTGAAGGTAAGAAAAGTCACTAACATCAGTCGACTTCTTCATCTTTACTTTTCTTTCTGTAATCAGGGAAAAAAACAGGATCACATTAAAACAACAGACATTAACAGACATGTGAAAAAATATATATTTTATAAAATGTGAATTTTTCGCACCTTATCTCCTTCATCAGCTTTATTTGAGCCTGAAAGCAGACAAATAAACAAAAATCACAAAAGACTCTAAAAGTTTAAATAAGGCTTAAATTGTAAAAAAATAAAATAAAAAATGTATGTGTCTGAATATATGAACCCTGATGGACATTTACCTGATCCAGTAAAGGTCCATGACACAAACTTGATGAACCCGTAGAGAACCAGCGCCACGCCGACCATCGCCATGGAGTCCTCGATGGAGGGACTGCTGAACCCTGAGAGAAAGGAAATAAAATCAATTTAAATTCAATTGATTTTTAAATAGCTGAAGTTGTGATATAGAGCAACAAATATTTACTTTTCTGTGTTAGTTTTTTCTATAATAGAGCTTCATTTAAACTCTAGAAAACAACACAACAGATCCCAGACTTTCATTATGAAGCCAGAACTTAGCAATGTTTAGGTCATAGAAAACTTTTACTAACATTAACAGTTCTGTTTGTTACATCTATGGAAGTGAAACAAGATGAGGAGATTTCCTTAAAACATGTTTTAATTCATAAATTTTTTTGCAGCAGTATTTCTGCTTATCATCACTAATGTCCCATCACAGCATTCCAATGAAGCTGAGGACTGGACTTTGACTAGGCCACTGCAGAACTGTAGTTCTTTTTATCTCTAGTCTTTTTTTTTTTTATATTTTGTACTGTTATCAAACCTGATGAACCAGTTTAGCCAAATTCTTCATCTGTTTGACTGAAGGCCTTTGATACCAAAAAGGCATTCATGATCAAAAACCATGCAGCCACCACCGTGCTTCATAGCTGGTCAGAGCTGTTGGCACGGAGATTCCTCTAAATTAATGTTTATCCATTCAGAGGATCTAGTAGTAAAAATCTTTTGGTTCCTTCAGATGCAGCTTTACAAACAAAGATTCTGTCGCCATCTTATTTATCTCCTTCCAAACCCTCCATATTTGTTCAGTCTTTCTCTGATTCTACTGTCATGAATTTTACTGTCTAAGTTTTGCAGCTTTGGAAGAATTAACTGAGATATTAATTATTTATTGGAAGGTTTGTTCTGAACTCTTTATGTTTGATTACTGCAAAAACGATCTAGATCGATTGATGCAAAATTAGATTTTTTACTCTTAAACTTTGATAATTCGATGGTATTATTTCAAGTGTAAATTGTCTTGTTTCACTTGAACTGTCTCGCTTACCTCCTCAATTCAGGACAAAATTAACTTATTTTAACAAAAAATGGCATATTTAGATTAAAACTTTTTTCAGTGTAAAACATTTTAAAAAACAGAAACTCTCTGTTAACAACACATGAAAGGAGATTGAAAAGTTCTAATATCTTTTTAACCATGACTCTAAAGTGACAGTTCTAATCTCTGTGTTAATAAAGAAAATAAATCTTTATCCAATCCAGTCATTCAGTAAGGATTTCCATAGTTACCGATAACGTTGAGGGTCACGCTGGCCCGCCGCGTTCCTCCTTCATGAACGGCCACACAGCTGAGCTCTCCTCCTCGGCCCAGGTCCAGTTTGGACGTGTCCAGCACCAGCCGGCTGCTCTGGCTGAAGGTGCCGTCCCAGGCCTGCCTGTGACCCGACATGCTGCCGGACCCCAGAGATATGGACCGACCGTCAGAACCTTTAAACTCCCAGCTCAGCTCCAGAGGAAGCGGGGAGAAGCCTGAACCTTCACACTGAACGTTTATGGTCTGACCCGGGACAGCGAGGGGCAGAGCAGACGGGTGGATGGAGAGAGATGGAGGTTCTGATGGAGACGAGAGAAATCAGGTTATCAATGAAAGAGTTTTAGATTGTTTCCAATTAAGCTGAATGTTTTTTCAGTACCGATAATCTCCAGCTCCATGGCGATCTGGGCCAGCAGGTAGGGCAGGTAGACGGTGCAGATGTACGTCCCAGTGTGCCGGACCTTCGCCTCCTCCAGAAACAGGGAGGCGTTTCCTCTCTCATGCAGAGCCTCGAAGTCCAGAGTCGCTCCGACCTCATGAGTGTCGGCCAGACGGTCCGTCTTCCCGTCGTAAGCCAGAACCAGCCGGCCGTCGCCTCTGGTCTGGTACCGCCACTCCACCGCAAAACCCGACGAGGACAGCGGAGTGGACTGGTCCACCCAGAAGTTGCAGTCCAGAGTGACCGGTTCTCCCAGTCTGGACTTGGCAGACATGGTTTTACTGGTGATACTCAGGATCACTGAGGAGACAGGAACCCAGAATCAATCAGACAGAACAGAGTGTAGAACCTTTAGCTCCCTCCTTCAGATGAGGTGACCCGGTACCGTCGTGTTCTTTGGTTCCGGTCGGAGCCCGTGAGATGGTGGAAATGCCGATCGCCTCATCGAGGCCCTGGAAGGAAGCTGAGAACCAATCGGCCTGCAGATAAATGGGGCTGAGGGCCGATTCTGTCAGGGAGGCGACCCACTTCAGGCTGGACGGCTGCGGCAGGAAGGGGTTGATCTCACACTGGGGCTTCCTGATGGAGCCTCTGGGGGGGTTCATGGAGGGGTGGCAGAGGGCGGCCGACGGGTCTGAGGAAGGAGGAGACGGAGCGTTAACGTGCAGAGAAATTATTCAAAACAAACCAATAAATATTTTGTTGGGACTTTATGTGAAAGAGCAACAAGTAAGAAGAGAAAAGAAAACAGAACTTTATAAATTTTTCTTTTTAGTTTAATTTATAATCAGATTTTCTGAGTCAATAATTTTGAAGGATCAGATTTTACTGTAAATACATATTTTTTGTTGGCATTTTTCTCCCTTTTTGGTGATCGAAACACAAAATTTTATCCAATCATCTTTTCTAAACAGCTAAAATTTCGTTTGAATGGATGATTATTTATAAACATCAATTTTCCTTTTGATCTGGACCTTTCCTGTGTCACTCTAACATGTCTCTCTGGATCTCTGGTCGTTGTCCTGGAAACATGAACATCCAGCTCAGCCTCCAACCTTCTGCAGCCTCTAATCAGCTTCCTCTGATGAAGGAGGCCATCCTTCCTCAGTATGGAATGATGGCATGATGCTGCCACCACCATGCTTCATAGTGGGGACGATTATAATTATAAACTCCTAGTTTGGACCAAATGACCTTCTTCCATGTGTGTCTGCTGTCTCTCCTACATGGTTTATTATAATCTACTAACAGGATGGCATCCTTTTAACAAAGCTTTTTCTTCTTGTTTCATTTTTAATAAAGGTTAGATTTTAGGAGGAGCCGAATGACATAACAAAAGGACCACAAATAAACCACAACACATGCCTTTAGAAACATATAAATATTATTTTGCCAAGTTTCTAAAACTCCTTTAATATAATATTTTATAAAGTATTAAATATTTGTTGTAAAAACAAAATACATAAAATACATCAAACCCCAAATGTCAGTAACAAATGCTGTAATCAAGGCCTGTAATGTATTGAAATAACAGAAACGTCACATCAGTTATTGAATAGAACGATATTGGAAAACATCTGGAAACTGAATTATTGTCCAGGTCTAATTTTAGGTGTAAATAATTCTTGTTTCCTGTTAAGGGAATCTTCCACCACAGCAGTGGTGAGATATTAATTAATACACTAATGGTCCCAGTAAAACCAGGAGCCTCATAACTTGGCTTCGTCTCTGATTAATGTTGTCCTTCCTAAACCAGTCAGTATAAATGTATGCACATATATTATAAGGTCTGCATTGGTCCATCCTCCCCCTATGTTCAAATGATTCGACAGTTTAAAGCTCTATTAGATGCAGGAGGCAGCTGGTTTTATTTAGGGACATCAGAATAGAGGTGGTGACTGGTTTGTTTGTGTCTGTTTAATGAAATCCAGGAATAATAACTCTATAGAGTAGAGCCATCTATCATATTTGCAGGAATATTTTGATCTTTTCCTAAAGTGTTTGTCAAATAAAATAATTCTTATTCTTATTTATCCAAACAGCCCAATCAGAGATAATAGAAACCAGACGCTAACTTCAGCAGCACATGTTGCTCTGATCCATGTTGGACTGACCTGTTATGACATAAACTCTGTTGGGGTTGATGTCAGATGGAGCTCGCTGGGTTTCTGCAGCCTGACTCTGGGAGTCTGTCCGGATGTAAAGCAGAGATTTCTCCTGAGTCGTAGCTCCTGTTAGACCTCCTCCTCTGCCTGGCTTCTCCTGGACGAACCAGCACTCCATCACAGGGCAGGAGGAGCTGCAGGCTGCAGACAACAGATTTAAGGAAATTACTTTACAAGATTCAGGGCAGAAAAATAATCAAATATATTCCAAAAGGTTTCCACTATGTTTTAATATCTATTTCATTTGCCTAATAAATATTAACTATCAAAATATTGCAAGTAGCAGAAAAAAGAGGTTTTTTTTTTTAATTATCAGCCTGAAATCAAATGTTTATATATTTTGGGTGACTCTAATGTCATGGTCAACTTTAGATCACCTCACAGGTGACATGAGAAAGTTTCCCAGTAGAACTAGGTAAATAATAACCAGTTAATGTTTGTCTTTGTGTTGGACTCCTGTCAGTGAGAATTGAAAGTTGAAGTTCTGCCAAAAAAAGTGCATTAAGGAAATATTAGTTTAAAGCTGTGTGAAGAAAGGCTGTTGCCAATCAGTCATATCTCATTATTTTATATGGTTTATTTTAAATCCAATACTATTTAACATGTATTTCCATGGTTAGTAAATGAGTAAAAATTTACTGTAAACATATTTGGTGAAATAAAATTATTTTGGTTTGAAAAGAAAATTAGTCTTAATCACTAAACTGAAGAATAAGTCAGTAATTACCATTAAAGGATAAACTGGTACCGAAAACTACTTTCAGGACTTTATTTACATTTCAGCAATAATAAGAGCTGACCTTTTAATACCTTTAATATGAAAAGTAAAAGTCCTGTTGAGACCAAAAGAGTTTAATCCTCTTATTAATGTTTCCAAAACTTGTTCAATAAGCTTTATTGCAGTTAAATTCATTTTTTTGTACAAAGATTAATTCATATTGTTTTATTAACTGCTTGTGATAAAATAGTTTGAATTTTAACGTAGTTTTGGCGGAACAGATCATGGATGCAGACATTTTGAGTTATGATTGTCGCTGAACGCTGCACACCATACTTCATATTAAAAACATAAAATTTTAAGAATCACTCCGCTTCTAAGTGAACAGCAGTTTTAAGCGATTTTTTTTAAGTTTAACCAAGTTTTGAAGCTTTCGGCTAAATTCGGCCTGAATGTAACTTAGATATAAATTCGTTATTCTATCTGTTATGTATAATTTACGACGGAGTATTAGGGCACAACACACATGAAGAGAAAAAATATTTTTGCCGAGATTAAAGTCGACATGTCGATTAAACTCGACATGTCGACTTTAAACTCGCCATTTCGAGAATAAAGTTGAAATGTCTTGTTGAGTTTAATCTCGACATGTCGACTTTAAACTCGCCCTGTCGACTTTAAACTCGCCATTTTCGAGAATAAAGTTGATATATCGTGGCGACTTTAATCTCGACATTCCAAAGTTTGGAGAAAAGAGCAACCGCGCTCCACAGCTGCAGTCTGCGTTTGGAGAAAAGAGCAACCGCGCTCCACACAGCTGCAGTCTGCGTTTTAAGAGTGAAGGTAGTCTTTGACGTGCTGCAACTGTATAACTGTATAATCATCACAGAAAGTACAATTTGACCAAATCATCTACACAAGGCATGTCTGATTCTGGATTCTGTGCATGTAACCTGTGCAGCGGTTGGCTCTCTTGAACTACTTTCAACTTTATTGTCGACACGTTGAGATTAAACTCAACATGACATTCGAAATGTTGAGTTTATTCTCGACATGTCGACTTTAAAGTCGACATGTCGAGTTTAATCTCGTCATGGCAAAAATATTTTTCTCTTCATGTGTGGCCCTAATACTCCGTCGTAATAATTTGCTATTTCAGCTGTTTAGACATAATTTAAATATGCTGAAGCTGAGCTTTGAAGGTTAACCAGCTGAAAACCAGCAGATATTTTCTGTTTCTGCTAACAGATCTTATTGTGTCCAGAGGACAGTAAAGCAGCAGAAATGATGATATTTAGCTTACCTTGTATAAAGCCGATGAAGGCGATAATAGACAGTTTATAAATTGTAGAAAAGTCCGTCATGGTGCCACTTAGACCGTTTCTCTCTGGTCTGTTTCTTTACTAAAAGCTCGTGGAGTAAAGTTGCTTTAATGTCTGGTTTTCCCCCTGAAACCCAGCAGCAGCATTTTACTTTCGCTTTCACTAACAGCGTCATTTAGCCTTGAAAACATAAACACTATGGTCATATTATCAAACATAAGTACCTAAACCCACAATTTAATTTGATAACTGACAACTGAACTAAGCTAAATAAAAAGAAAATGAATGTGTTTTAAGTTGAGATTTGCAATAAATTTGTTTAGACAGGGGGAGTTCTTGATCTGTACCACTAGAGGGCGACAGATACCCACAAATAGATCTGGTAGAAACAGTTCCTGTTTAATAAATGATTTGTCCTCTGGACTTCTCTGGTGTTGATTAACATGATAAATGTGAGGTTAATCCGAATTATCTTTGTCAGAATGTAAGGAAACAGGTCATTTGAATGTGTTAAACAGTTAATTCATAACCAGAGGTATCAAAGTACAAAAGGAGGAGCCAATCATCTGAAGCCTAAGTCGACCTGAGAGCACTGAGGTGAAATAAGGACAAGAGAAACAGAAACATCGAGATATACACAATCATTTCTGAGAAACAGCAAAAATTTACTGTCTCAACTTTAGATATAACAAATCACATTTGTAAAATACGCTTGTCTGATTACAATATATATTTTTTATTAGTATGGTTTATTATTTTATTATGGTACTTTTATTCAAACAGGCGTGCATCATAGAAAGCCACAATCAAGAGAGCAAAAAAATAAATAAAAATGGTAAGTTGATTCTAGATCAAAGGTGTAAAGCACACATTTAAATTCTGGAAATGTAGATATAAACATAGCATAGTGGTATATAGTGCATATAGTTGTGCTGCTACTGCTTTTGATCACATTTTATGCAGGCAGATGCGCAATTGTTATATTTTTTCTGTTTTCTTTCTGCATGCATGACTTTTGAATGTGTCCAAACAAAGAAGACATTAAGCTTCTCTATCCCAGTAAAGGTTAAACTGATACTAACCAGGGCAGTAAATTTCTTCCTGGTTTTCGTGCCAACATATTGTTATGACTCATCTATAAACCAACCCAACACAGTGGTCAGTTATACTCCGTCAGCCAAGATGGTGGCGCCCTAACATCACTAGTAACCATGCTCAGTTGATTTCCTGATTATGTTGTTGCAGCAGTCATGGAGTCACACAGCAGATAAATAGCTTAATTTTTTACAGAGAAACAGAAGAGAAACAGGGTTTTCAGTTTTAGTTAGCTGGAATTAAAGAAGCCTCAGATTAACTCATTAGTCTGATCATTGCAGCATTGGTTTTATTAAACAAACAACAAATAAATAAAGCAGCAAAGCTATTATATATCTTAAGCAGTTTATCTTCATGGTATCTTTATATTAATTCTAACTGTAAGGATCAAAGTAACTTACAAGTTCCAGATAAAATAAGAAGCAGAGGCAGTTTGTCAGTGACAAATAAATACCACATGACTCATAGGTGTTTGTCTTTGCGCCATTTTAAAACAGGTTGCGACACAACACAAAAATGCATCATGGCTGTGAGAAATTAACAACATGTCACATCTTTGTATCAGGTACAATTTCTTCATCACAGTCTGTAGACGATGAATTACAGCTAATATCAGAATTTAGATATTTGGGTTAGCTGTTAGACACAACGCTCTCCTTTCAAAGTCTTAAAAAACTGATAACTCAGAGAATTATGTACAATATTTCTGATTATAATCAAATAGGGGACCACATATGAACGAAGCTGCCATGATGTGTTTGCACTGTATCATCTTTTCCTGTGTAAACTATTACATAACTAGCTGGTGTCTGACAGGTGTTATACAAAAAAAGCATTGGAAATTTGGCATAAAGAAACCATTTATGTATCCCCATTGTATTATTACAACTTAACAAAACATAAAAATGCCTTACCTATTAAAGCTTACATGTTTTCGTTCCAACACTGTAAAAGGACTACATTAACTATAGCTGATGACAGCATCATGGATCAACAGGGCCATGTGTAGAGACGAGCGTGAGGTACCTGTGAGAAAAAGAGCATCTGGTCAAAATGTAATTTCATATAAGGGCTGTGTGCAATAGAATGAAATAATCTGCCAATTTATGTAACGGAATCTCTAAGTTTTGAAACTTTTAAGGACAACTCAAACTTGTTAATTTTATAAGAACCCAGATCATCACTTAGGGCAGTTAGTACTTAAGGGAAGGTGCAGTGTTTTAGGAAATTCAACAATTACTCTCCTGCTTCTTCTGAGTCTATCCTCTGTGTATTCTGCTGTTGTGAGGGACCCTGATGTACTACTTTTCTCAGGACTGTTTGTAATGCATGTGCCCTGTGTTTCTTTAATTTTAAATTTAATGTTAACATTAACCTGTCCAGGGACTGTAGATTATATTAGATTATATTACCTTTATTGATCTCACAGAGGAGAAATTCACTGGTCACATATTGAGATAGTAATTAAAGAAGATGCAAACAAGGAGGAAAAAGGTGCATTAAGAATAAACAATATATATACAGTATATCCAGGTATATACAGTATATCAAGATAAATAGGATTAAGGTGCAAGTGTACTGTATCACACAAAATGAAAAACAAAATAAAAATAAGAAATAAAAAAATAAAAAAGACAGGGGAGTAGCACAGAGATTTGAGGTGACATATGGAATATCCGGATGGCTTATATACAGGTGGATTTACTTTTACATTAAAGTGTAGTAGGTGAGGAGCAACAGTGAGGTAGTGGTATGACTATTCTTACCGACTCAGTCACCGAAACTCTCATTCATTCATTTGTCACCTCCCGTCTGGACTACTGCAATGGTGTCCTGTCTGGGCTGCCCAACAAAGCCCTAGACAGATTGCAGTACGTCCAGAACTCAGCTGCCAGGGTGTTAACCCACACCAAGCCCTGGCAGCACATCACCCCCATCCTCAAGAAACTCCATTGGCTGCCAATCAAACAACGCATCAGCTACAATATCCTCCCCCTCACTTACAAAGCACTTCATTCTCTGGCACCCAAGTACATCACTGACCTTCTTCACCCGCTCACTCAGTCACGGTCCCTGCGCTCCACCAACAAGAACTTACTTTCCATCCCCCGTACCAGACTCAAGACCTTTGGCGACAGGGCTTTCTGTGCAATGGCCCCGGCTCTTTGGAATGCCTTGCCCCCTCCTATCCGTTCCGCAACTTCCCTGACACAGTTCAGAAAGCACTTTAAAACACACATTTTCTCTCTTGCCTACCCTTCCTAACCCCCTCCCTGTCCCTACCCCCCTTACATTACCTTTTGTAAAGCGACCTTGGGTGTCCTGAAAGGCGCTATATAAATCAAAGTCAATATGATTTTGAATTTGATTATTATTATTATTATTAATTATTATTATTATTATTATTATATTCACATATATTGCACAGTCAGCATATTGCACAGAATATTGCACAGTCAATAAATAAAAACTACAATATAGCTGCACAGTGGTTTTTACAGGAGTTGTTGTGGTTATAGTGCATTATTATAGAGTCTGGTGGCAATAAGAATGAATGGAAATTAGCCAATGGCTACAATCTAGCATATTTATATTTCAATCTGAAAAACTCACACAGAGAGAGAAAGATAATTAGAAGAATTTATTGATAAGAAAGTATAGACCTCGGGAAAGGAAACATTCATGCTGGATTATGCTTTAACATGCATGAGTACATGAATGTGAATAAGGGATGTTTCCGGCCTGAAACTGGTGGTGGTTTAATCCGAGCTGGTTGACAAGGTGATCTGCTGGGCAGAATTGTGGGACTAGAAGACTGGAGGGAGCGCTGACGCCGGGCTTCACTCAGACTCGGGATATAGAGGTCCTGCTTGGTGATGCAGGTACCGCGTGAACTGTCCAATGATGAGCAAGCATGAAGCTTATTACAGCGAGAGGAAAAACTCCCCCTTTGGGAAGAAACCTCTGGCAGAACCGGCTCAACATGGTGGTCTTCTGCCGGACCATATGCGATGGAGACGAGGGATGGTGACAACTGGGATTAATACTCTCTGATGAGGTTGGAGGTGAAGTCGTCAGCGGAGGGCGATTCAGCTGCGATGGCGAGAAGGGGATGGCAGGGTGAATTGTCGCTCTGATCGAACCGAGTGATGCGCATTCCAGGGATAGCGAGGGCGCAGGATGAGGATTTGAAGAAGTTTATAAAGTGGGAAGCAGGACTGTGAGATTGGGCTTCGTGGTGGAGTACGTTCCGGCCTGATTGGCTATAAAAACTTTCAGTAGATCTGATCAGCTTCCTGATTGATGGAGGTAGAAGTCAGAGTTTCTTTCAATTGAACTTCCATTTAGAAGCTTCATGATGACATTGATGAGCCATACCCGTTTGCTGGCTCCACAAGTGCATTAATAATAAACTGTGTGATAGGACCAACATAAGCTATCACAGAGTTTTTATGTTTTTGTTAATGAGCAGGTTATGGAATGTAAGGCAGAATAGTAGGTCATTTGGGTTTTAGTAAAACTTTAATAATTTTGGACCACTCAAGGTAAAGTGAAAAGTGTTTTTCCCTTTTTTATGCTAGTGTCTTAAAAACCCGAAAGCTGACGGAAACAAAGAGACATGGGACATTTCTCCAAGGAATTTTGATTGTGTTTATCCTGGGATCATATGGCAATGATTTAAGAACTGCTTAAAATGTGAAATGGAATACACTGTCTCCTTGGCAACAACACTGAACAATACATGGATGGTACAATACATTTTTAATACCTGATCAAACAGAATTGTTCTTTAAATTTTCAATTAAGCCACAAAGTTTACGAACAGTACTGGATTATGTTAATGGAAAGATGGTATATAAGAGACGTATTAAGGCTTTAAATAATGTGAACTTAAAAGATATTCCTTGGAAAGAATATTTTTAAGGTTGATCTTGATGTGAAAACTGTTTGGGGGTTTCTTTATAAGCCACCATTGAGAAAAAATGCTGGTGATTTAAAATGAAGAATTCTACATGGTCTTTTTTCAGTAATTGTTTTTGTTTCTATTTATCCTGATATTTCAGAAAAAATATATTTTTTGTTAGCCATGCATAACCATTTTCATTGTTTTGTACAATACTGGATTTACTCATAATACTTAGTGGCATTTGGAAATTATTTGGAGATAGTTTTACAGAGAAATCTTTTATTTTAGAAAGGAAAAAAAGGACGGCGGTTAAATTCTTTCAGTGGTCAAGTTATGTTGGCTATTTATTTGAGCAGGGAATATAGGCGTGATAACGAGCATTAAAATAATATAATAATTTAATCATTATAATAATATAATAATAATAATCATAAGTGAAATATGAATAGCTTGTCCTGGTAACTTTTCTGTAAATTATTCTGAAAAATGTTATTTTACATTAATTCTTTGCAGAGGGAAATTTTCTAAATGCTTCATTTGAGCCATTGGAAGTAATGCCTCACCCAGAACTTCCTGTTGATGCCTTTTTTCTTTTTTTTTTTTGATCAGATTTTCCTTTTTACAATCATAGCTGCTTTTTAAAAAGAACACAGAAAAGGATTTGTTTTGTTTAAGCCCTAAACTCCAAGGATTTTAGATCCATTTAAATCATTTATTTTAATTAATAAATTTATATTGAATAAAGTATTTTTAGTATCCACTTCTTTCAGTAAAATTGATGTCATTTCTCAACACTAACTAAATTACTTCTCCTATTTAAATCCCATACTCTACCTGCAGAAGAAGCTTTCAGATTGCTTATGATGCTCTGTAACAAACATGTTGTTCACTTTTTTAGGTATGGATACCATGCTATCTAAGAGATGCTCAAAGATGATTTAACAGTTAAAAAAACAAAATAAAAACAAAAAACAGTAACTTAGGAAATAAAATTTTTTAAGGGAACCAAGTGTTCCAAATACCAAGTGTTATATTACCTACCAGGCAACCAGTTTTCAGGCTATTTGAAAAAATAATGTGTTTCAGGGTAAAAAGTAGCACGCGATAACCTGCTTAATTACTTTATATATATATATATATATATATATATATATATATATATATATATATATATATATATATGCAGAAAAAAACAACAATAGTAGAAGATTTCATATCAACTAAAAATATTAGGTGATTTTTACATTTGATCAAAGCCTTTCACAAGATTTTAGAAACAGCTGCTTTTCTGAAATAAAAATGATAAAATTACCATTTAGTCCTTCCTCTCTGTCTCTCTATGTGATATTTTACTTTCTGTTTCATTTGTAACCTTGTTGGTTCAGTTTTGCCCCCTTTCAAGTAACGTTGACATTAAAGCTGTTCAAGTTCACCGTGTTTTTGAAAGTCCAGATGAGGAATCATGAAGAAGCTGCTGAGTTTTGTGGTTCTGTTGGGAATAACTCTACATAATGTGGCGGCAGGTAAGTTACTAAAACATTGTATAAGATCTATTAGCGAGAGTCTGAATTATTAAACTAGTTGTATGTGTCTGCATATCTAGACCCAGCTGGCTGCCATCACTACCAGACTTCGGTACCGAAGTCGCTAACAGTCTATTAATGCTGCTCCCTGTAAAATGCTCTGTTTAAAAAAGATAAAGACTTTCTTTGCCCTGTTTTTTTTTTCAATTTGCATATTAAAGTAAGACTTTGTTTTAAATAGCTGGTTTTAAATTGTATGTAAATTTTGCAACAAACTGATAGTTTCATTTTCTAATTAAGAGTCAAACCCTTTTCTTATCTCCTTCCAACACTGACAGCTCCAATGCGGGTTATCTTACTTATATTTGTTGTTGTGCTTCTATCCTCTATTATATTTTACTTTTTAATCTCCTTGATATGTGCTTCATATGTCATGATAATGTGCTCAAATTCCTGAGCAACATCTTAAATCACGTGAACGAAATGTTAAGTATTTCATAGACAGCCTACTTGCTCTCAGAGGATAAGCGAAAGTAAAATGTAATTATAAAAAATAACTTCAGTTACAGGAAAAACAAAAAAAAAGAGTTTTAAGCAGTAACTGTTTGATCATCTGATTTGGATTTTATCAGTTAAATAAAAATAGGAAACTGTTTGCTTATTTTGATATTGTTAAGAATACTTTAAAAAGTGGCTAAAAATTAAAATAATTTCAAGAACATTTTCAAGTGAAAGTATTCCACAGTTACAAAGCATTTTTTTCAGCAGACTGAGAGTGATTTGAAATAAAACCAGTCAGTCAACTTGAATTAATTTGATCTCAAAATGGTTCATCAGGCTGATCTATACAGCCATATCGAATCAGTTAGAAATGTATTCCATTTAGAGCTTGGTTGTCAGATAAAAAGTACATTTTGAGAACAGCTGTATTTAAAAAGGTATCTCTCTTTTAAAATGTTTCTTTCTATTGGTCATATTTCATATTCCTGTTTTAAATGTTGGGCTCCTCAGTGATGCAGTGGGTAGCACTGCTGACTTGCAGCAAGAAGGTTCTGGGTGCAAATCCCGGCCCGGGGTCTTTATGCATGGAGCGTGCATGTTGTCCCTGGGCATGCATTGGTTCTCTCCAGGTACTCTGGCTTCCTCCTATAGTCGAAAAACATGCCTGTTAGGTTAATTGGTTTCTCTAAATTGTCCTTAGCTGGAATATGAGTGTGGGCTGGAGTGTATGTGTGAAGAGTTGTTTGTCCTGTTTGTCTCTGTGTTGCCCTGCAATGGACTGCGGACCTGTCCAGGATGTACCACACCTCTCTCCCATAGACAGCTGTAGATAGACAGCAAATGGATGGATGTTTTAAATGTCATGTTTTTATTATGAGTGTAAGATCTTCAGCAGTAGAATGTTTCATACAAATCAAAGCTTTAAAATATCAGTCTGTTACTGATGAATCCATAGAATGTATCTCATTTAGTGACTTTAATTAGTGAATTTAATTAACTTTTCTGTAAAATGCATTTTTATATAAGGGAAAGTATAGGTACCAGTGTAAAACAACAACTAAATATGCTAATTTCTACCCCTCAGTGAAACATTCCCTGAGATATTTCCGTACTGCTACCTACGGAGTCCCAGGCTTTCCAGAGTTTGTTGCGGTTGCAACAATAAATGAAGTTCAGGTGGGATATTGCGACAGCAACATCAAGACCGCCAAGCCCAAACAAGACTTGGCGATGACACTGATTGAAAAGGATCCCAACCACCTGAAGTAGTATACTCGGACGTGTATTATAAGTCAACATGTATTTAAAGCAGACGTGAATGACTTGAAGCAACGTTTAAACCTCACTGAAGGTAAGGAGCTTTTTAATAAACATGTTTTCTTCGCCTATATTGGCTTTAGGTTTCAGTATAAAGTGCTAGCCATATTTCCTGTAAATGATAAAGAATATTGCAATAGTACAACTGATTGAAATTACATGTATTTTGTAGGACAGTGACCATATTTTCATTTGGGAAAACCAGGACACCTTGGAGCGGGTGGGGTGGGGTGGGGGGGTGGTTTGGGGGGGTCTGGGGGTTTGATTGAAAGAACAAATGGTCTCATCATCGGGATTTGCTCCGCGGATCAGAGAGGAAATGTTACTTGCCAGTGAGAACAGTGGTGAAAATTGAAGTTCAGTTTAATATAATACAACTCTGTGAATAGTTTATCGGAAATGAATGAAAATAGTTGATTTAATGCTTATTGAGTCAGATATGTATGTAATGTTTGATTTATCTAAAGGTTTTTATCTGTTACTGTGTAAAATGAGTTTGGTTGTAATTTAAGGACAGATTCTAATATATCTGCAGGGTGGGAATTATAAATCTGATAGGAGTTTAATTTTTTTATTGTTGTTTTGCAAACATAATATGCTTAACTAAGTATTTTTTGTTGTTGAATATTAGAGATTTTGCAGATATATTTTACACATACATTGTTTAGATTTATTTATATCTTTTATAGAATAGAATAGAAAACCCCTTCATTGTCCCACAATGTAGCAAATTTACAGCAGCAGAAAAGATTATGTATTAATGGTCACACAAATGTGGACCTTAGAAAAAATAGGTGTACAAGAATAACATAATAGGGAAGAGTTCAAATATAAACAAAAAATTCTGTAAAGTGTTTTAACAATATAAAACTGGACGAATAAATAACCAATATGCAGCTATGGACATTTTACAGTTATGGATATTTGAAAATAGCAGCAACATCAGAGATGTGCAGAATGACAGCAGCAGGTTATTTAACTGGACTAAGGTTTCATCATTACATTTGATTTGATTAGTTCCTGCTCCCGGTGGTTGGAATCTTTATTCCACTCTGGATTCTTGTGAGTGTAGTCTCTTTGTTCACTTTTTAACTTTTTAAAAATAAATAAATAAACAAACAGTTTTGAAAAACCTCGGTATTCATTCTTTTCCTGCTTTGTGTGTCAACTTTCACGGTTAAGCTAAGCAACAGAGCATACGCCGTAAAACTCCGCCGAAGGGGGTAGACCTGTTCAATTTACAGCCAAAACTCTTCCCGGCTCCCTTATTTTCAAGGACTGGGGAGGATCCAGTCTAGGTAGACCAAGCCTCTTGGAGGATGCAGTGCTGATTTTTGAACAGAGCAAGAGTTTCTTGCTCTCTTGCTCTGTTCGTGCGGACAGGGCTGCCCGCACTGACGCCGCTCAGGGATTACGCCACACGCAGCAGCCGTATCGCGAGTGAAATCAGGACATTTCACTTTCTAAAAAACCTGGACGTCCCTGGACAGGACGGAAATACGGATATGTCCCGGAAAATACGACGTTTGGTAACCCTAATGTATTTTGTCTTCCAACTCTACAGCAGGACCTGTAAAGCCCCTGTCACACCTTGACGTCCCAAAATCTTCTAAAAGGCTGGCATACACTGAACTTTCAATGTATTTTTTTAATTTTGGGTGTATACCCAGAGTATTCATTATACTTATGTCTTATACTTCTGTCCAAAGACAGCCTAACTTATTCCTAATGCACGGCAGCATAATTCCCATGAAATGATGCACAAGCCAGTGACGTAAATGGGGCAGCAAATCACCCGGAGGCGCCCAACCTGCATAAAAAGATGTTTTTGATCACAATACTAACCTAGCTACTGTTTACTGCCCGCCAAAAAAAAATAAAGAATAAATAAATAAATGCGAAGAAGAAGAAAGAGAGAAGGTTTGCAGTCGCAGCAGATTCAGCATCATGTCTGCTAGCAAGTTCGTTGGCTGTGGCCGAGGGCATGAAGCGCAGGGAGGATCCATCACACTCACCTTCTTGCTCACCCTATGATGGGGATAAAGTCTGGAGGAGAACTGAACGGTTTCCTCCAGTGAATCCTCTTTTATACCAAAACGCTGCCAATACGTCATTATACAGTAGCTGTAAGTTAGAAACACGTCAGACACGTTGATATGCGATGGAGATAAGTTCTTGATAAGTTACGCATAAGTTATGCACAAGTTACTCATAGGTTTTAGATAAGCTAGACACCATGACTTATGAGTAACTGACACTTAACATATATCAACCATCATATAACTTACCTGGAACTTATGGCCCATAAATGAGCATACGCTGGCATACCTTCTTGCTGTATGTCAACATGTGCCAGCATGAGTCACTATGCTTCAGAGTACTTCAGCATGCTCATAACTTATATGAAGTTATCCAACTTATCCCAGTTTTTGCGAGATTTTTCGTACGTCAGCCTGGCTAAATCGTCAAGGTGTGGCTGGGGCTTTATGAACTGAAAATACACGCATAAGAATGAATTACAGATTAGTGACATCATTTTGTGAACAAGGTTTGTAGGATTTTAAAAGCATATTGAAACGAATAGCATGTTCCAGGTAAAACTGAAAGAATAACATTTATTAATCATTTTATGGTGTAATGTGACTCTCAAAGGGAGCCAGCGTCTCCTGTTACAAGATAAACTATAACTGTCATCATTAATCATGTGAAACAGGTCCACAAAAGTTTAGTTTTTCCTTAGACTATGAATTTATTAGAAATTCAGCACACAAACACACATGCAGACAAAAATCAATTAAGTCTTTAGAACAATTAGAGACAACTCTCAATAATAAACATTAGATGTATATGAAAACAACAAAATCAAAAACATAAATCTATTGGTGGCTGTTGGATACTAAAGAAAAGAGGCCTTTGTCTTCTTTCCAGATACTTTTACATCCTTTCTTTAACTGAAGCGGTTTGATGCTTTATTAGCTTATTTTTCATGGCTTGAATGCAGCACCACCTAGAGGAGCTTTGTAAAACAACACAGTATGAAACAATTGCTCTGTTAGAAAACCTAGGGCGCATCCTTAGAAGACCGGATTCGAAGGCCGATTACCGTCATAGCGCGCCCGAGGTCTAGTCGGATTCCATGAGTCCTCGTTATGCGGCCTTAAAATGCGCCCCTTCTTTTGCCCGATTTGAAGGACATGTCTGATGTATCCTCGGTATTCTTGATATCCCAGGATTCATTGCGCAGATTCAAGCAAGCCGTGATCAGAGGAAAGGTTACTTGGCGCCTAACAGTGGTGAAAATTGGAAGTTCAGTTTAATATAATACAAGTCATTTAATAGTTCCGTCTGAGATTAATGAAAAATAGTTGTTTTAATGGTTATAGAGTCAGATATGTGGCGGTAATGTTTGGTTTATCTAAAGGTTTTTATCTGTTACTGTGTAAATGGGTTTGGCTGTAATTTAGGACAGATACTAATATATTTGCAGGGTGGGGACTATAAATCTGATAGGATTTTATCTTTTATTGCTATTTTGCACAATATGCTTAACTACATATTTTTTTGTTGTTGAATATTAGAGATTCTGCAGATATATTTTTTATAAATACATTGTTTAGATTTTACTTATATCTTCTCTACCCCTTTAATAGAATAGAATAGAAAATCCTTTTATTGTCCCACAAATGGGGAGATTGTTTAAGCGGTGCTGGTGAAAGATTATTGAAAAATGGTCACACAAATGTGGAACTTAGACAATGGTATAAGAATAACATGATAGGGAAGAGTTAAAATATAAACAATCAAATACTGTAAAGTGTTTTAACAATAATATAAACTGGAGAATTAATAACTAAATCCAATATGTGCAGCAATATGGACATTTTTTACAGTATTTTGGATATTTGAAAATAACAGCAACACCGTAGAGATGTGCAAAATGACAGCAGCAGGTTATTTAACTGACTAAGGTTTCTATCATTACATTTTGATTTTGGCTTGTTCCTGTTCTGGTGAGCTGGAACATTTATTCCATTCTGGATTCTTTTTGTGAGTGTAGTCTTTGTTCACTTCACAATAAAAATGAAATAAATAATAATAATAAATAATAAAAAAAATGTGCGTTTCAAAGTGTCTTTCATACAAAAGTAAGCCTGAACGCATGAACAGCCTACAGGATTTATTGATATAAGGAACAGAAAGATCTGGAGTTTGAAGAGGAACAAAGAATCTGCTGCAGGAGCTGGGAATCATGACCCACACGGAGTTGCCTTAAAGCATCTAACCAGGCAAGGATAGTAACCGCCGCGTGCTCGAGAATAAGTGAAGAGGGGAAGCCGGGCATTCTGGGCTAGGCTGCGCTTAACCCCCTTTCACCTGCTATACCGGCCCATTCTGCTTTGCAAAACGTGAGATCACTAATAAATAAAATGGACCATATCAGACTCTTTGAGGTCGGGGAACCGACAGTAGACAACTGTTGTGTGTACATTTTCATGGAGTTTCCCAGGAAGAGGAACACAAAGAATCACGAGGAGGGGTGCTGATGAGTGGTGCAGGGAGCGGTAGGGTTCAATCCCATGTCGCCCCATTTTACCCCCAGCGATTTTGCTCGTCGCAGCAACAGCGAGAGAAATGCGGCTATACTAAAGGCAATCAGTGAGCAACAGACAAACACCGGCATGAGGAGCCGTAACCGGCCAAAATAGCACCAACATGTGAAATTTCCAACAAGGGGAAAACACTCTGACATGGACAAGATGAAGAGGGGAATACAGACAAAGGCAAACCAAACCGTTTAAAGCAGTATCAGATGGTGCTACAACACTGGAAAATAACTGACAGGGTTATTTTTTAAACAAGCTAAACCCAACCAAATAGACATTGAAGAGTAATAATCGATACAGTCACCTGCATAGATGATGTCCACAAAACAATAATCACCCGGCCCATGGTTGACTGTCCACAGGCTTTGAGGGCAAACGTGAGAGCCTAAAAACAGCAAGGGCCAACCTGTCACGACATCAAAAAGGCTAAATGGACCATAGTGATAGGCAAAGATGCTTTGAGGCATCCAAGTGGAAACAACACATCCCTGGAATGACCAACAGCTTTTTCGCAGCTTTGAGTGAAAACAACAAGACAAAAACACCTGTTGCACTGTGTAATAGCAAGAGGGCTTTCCAGACAACATCCCTGGGGGTGCTGAATTCCTGGACATTACACCTCACTAAAACATCCCCCTCCTCTGGTTTCCAAAGACCATTATACGCCAAAGAAGCCATCTCCATCCTGCTTCAATGACTACCATCCCGTAGCACTGACAGCTTAACGCTGGTCATGACACATATCAAATCCATCCTCTCCCCACCCTGACCCCTTCACTGCATACAGACCCTGGCGCCCACAGAGACGCATCAACTCAGCTCTCTGCACCCAGCCATCACTCACCTGGAGAAAAAGACTCTTATGTGAGAATGCTGTCTACTCCACTTCTGTACCAGCATTCAATACAATTATACCCCAACAGCTGATATGCAAACTGGACAAATCCGGGCCTCAGCACCTCCCCCAAGGTAACTGGCTGCCTGGACTTCCTGTGCCAGAGACCTAGTTGTGCGCCAGTTTGCACAACACTCGACACTATCATGCTGGAGCACAGGAGGCTCCATTGGCAGGTGCTAAGCCCCCGCGCTCTTCACCCTACTCACACAATAACCGCAAGTAAAACAACCCACAGCACTAACCACCTGGTGAAGTTTTAGACGCATTACAACCCTGGTGGGACTCATCTCCAACGGTGATCAGACACACTACAGGACAGAGGTGGACCACCTAGCCAGTGCAGGACAACAACCTCCTCTACTGAATGTCAGCAAGACAAAGGAGATTGCATTTTACTTGTTTGTGTGGGGAATACAGCGCCATTTTGCTCGCCGCACTTACTTTCCCCAACCAACAGCGAGAAATGCGCGTATAGTGAACACAGCTGGGAGGGATCATCAAGGCACCTCTCCCCTCCCTGCAGTAAGACATCTACCCAGCCTCTCACCCGCAGTTTTCTCCTCATACACCTTTGAAGGATGACACCCACCCAGCACACAACCTGATCCTCCCTGCCTCCGGAAAGAGGTACAGAAGCTCACGGTCCAGAGCCACCCTAATAGCGCATCTTTCAAATAAAGATAAGTGTTTTGCCTTTGGTTCAGAAGCAACCGCTTGAGAAGATGTTGCTTAGACCATTGAAGAGTACCAAAAATCAAAAACCCATACAGGCAGATCACCTCCTACATCACAAAGAAAGCCCAACACAATCATCAGCGTCAAAACTGTATGGCTGGGCGCTTGACTGAATCCAAAAGCTCACCCGCCCCACAGAACTCCAATAAAAGGTGCTGCACACCTGTCCATAATGAAGGGCAGGCCAACATAAATTATGTGAATGGCAAAACACAACCAGAAGTCCATGGTAAACTGAAATAGGATTTGTCCACAGGCCGGCATGAGGGTACAATGTCAATTACATAAATAAAATAGAGGACAAAACTTCCTTTTTAAGTCTGGGGTGTATGTTTTCCTCCAGTCTCCACATGAAGCCTGAAAAACAAGCTTGTTATGGTGGGTCCAACCTGTCTTACAAATCCTCGGCATCCGAAAGGTTTCTGTTACTGCCCCAAAAAACCTCTTTGGAGCTGGTAAAAAGGAAATATCCCCCTTTCTTTTCAAAAGTTTTGTGTTTTCCCCTTTGGTCCATTCTTTTGTTCCTTCTTTGTTGTAGTTCCCAGGGCAAAATATTCCTTTATCCACCTTTCCAAAATAATTCTTCAACTTGACGCTGCGAGGAATCTTCTGGGCAGAAATACCCAGGTGGTAAAGATGAACAAGGGTTCAAATCCATGGGTCGCTTTGATGATTTTGTGAAATGGCATCGCAGAGTAAGGTAACGAAGTCCTTCGTCGTCCATGTTTGTTGGTTTAGGAGAGCACTGACTCTTATAAACCTCCCAGACTCCTCCATGGTGGAGATCCTGCAGGTGGATTACAAACAGCCAAGAGATGCCTTTTTTCAGTGCAGCAGCTTGAATCAATTGTTTAGAGTTTTACACATTCACCCTGCTTTAACAAGAATTATTCGACCTCAACAGGGCTTTTTCTTCGGATTGCATTACCGCAGGAATCAGTATTGAGATGCTATGTGTGCAGGGAAAAGTGAGACAAAAACAAGCTTGACAGTAGACCTTCCACCCGTTGAATGGGCCAAAGAAATTTACACCCACGCTGGTAAAAACATCTGGACTGACCCCCCCTTTGGTAAGTCAGCCATGGATTCGCTCACCTTCCTTACCATCCTCTTGCAGGGAACACATTTGCATCACCTTCTGTCTGAAGTAGCCCTGAATCTTAAAAATTTTTGCGTAGCAGAGGGACTTTCCACCAATATTCTCATGAATGTATCAATGAGCTGTGTTGGTTACGGTGGTTCTTGGCAAGATAACAGGGTGTTTGATTCTGATGGCATAGCAGACAATCTGCCACCAATCCCCTCATTAGTCCCTCCAGAATTGGTGATAGTTTAAGGAGATGGCAACATCCCCGGAAGAACATGATGGCATGTTCTTCTTTGCTTGAAGGACTGTGTCCGATTTCCGAATATCAAAGCATGCCAGTTTTGAAAACAAGAATCCGAGCTCTTTTATACCAGTCAGAATACCACAACAGTATCCTTACAACAGCATTTCACTAGAACAGCAACGCTTGGAAGCACTTTAATTTCGATCTTCCAAATCTGAATCTGGTGTCTTGGGCCATTCAGATTCAGGTAGCTGAAGAAACGCCCTGGAACCATTGGTTTATACCAGAAACCCTCTTGAAGCAATAGCCAAAGAAGCCTGTTCACATACCCATCCATGGAAGCAGATTCAACATGCATAGCATTCAAATCTAGAAGCTCCATCCTTATATATTTTAGCACTGACAGTCCAAAAGACATGGTGCATACAAGCTGAACATCCGATTTCCTCACAGCTACAGTTGCAGCTGTGAGCGGGATGGTTACTTTTAGGTCATGACACATTGTTGGTATTTATTTTTCATCCTCAAATAGAGACCATCCTTTTCCCATCAGCAAAATGGTGGAGCTGTGCTGAGTCCAGCTTTCGAAAAACAATCAGGTTTGAGGCATCTTTAACCTTGTAGTCTTCAGCAAATTCATGTTTTTAACCAGTTAGACCATTTTTGACCCCCCCATCCCATCCAAGTTTTAAATGGCCTGGCCAGAGGGATGACGAGCCAGCATTCCAACAAAAATCGAACGATAAGATCCCACGTCTTGGAGCTGAATTTGAATTTAAATGAGTCCCAGCACCATTGTACACCTCACCTGGAGAAAAATCTTGTCAAAAATCCAGGTCTTGATGGCTGAGAATGGAGAGAATCCGTTTTTGCTATTGCTGATCCACTTGTTCAGCTCACATAAAGCTCAGGGTTTGATGCAATACAACAGATTTGATACCCCAGTTGAAGTCCAGCTGCATGCCGCAGAGCAAAGTTTGCAAAACTGAAGATGGCAAATATGTGAACAACCATGGGCCTCACCACCTCCCTCTGTAACTGGCTGCTGATGAAACTTCCTGTGCCAGAGACCACCAACAAGACTAAGTCAAGTGCCAGGCAGATGGTTGTTCAAACAGGCCGGCAACAACACCACCCTTAGCGACACTATCACGCTGAGAGCACAGGAGTCTCCACAAGGGTGCATGCAGTGTCAAGCCTATAATGTCCTCTTAATGGACTTGCTCTTCACCCTACATTTCAAGGCCACACACTCCACTGCAAAACAAAATGGGGAAATTCCACAAACAATCTGTTTTCCACCAACCACCCAGAACAGCATATGGTCAGATCTATGGCTCCACAACCCCAATGGTGGGACTCCATTCCAATCCTTTCTGAAGTGACCTGCAGACACACTACAGGACAGAGGTGGGACCACCTAGCCAGTATGTCAGTTGCAGTGACAACAACCCTCCTACTGAATGTCAGCAAGACAAAAGCTGAGATTGATTCATCAGTGTCAACTCCTCCAGAAAGGTCCCTCATAGATTTTTCATTGTCTTTATGAGCAGTCCCACTGACCATCCATTGCTCATGCCCAGCCTCCAGACATCCAAAACATGTTGTGGAGAGGGTGAGCAGCACCCAATTGCTAGCTAGGAGTGCACATCAGCCACACTAGTGACAAAACCACCTCCTATTCTGGACCACCAACACTGCATCACTGGTCAAGAAAGCCCAACAAAAATCGCTTCTTTGGTCCTGTGAAGCTGAATCAGGCCAGTGCCCCACCACAGCCATCATATTTAGACCTCCTTCTACAGAGGGTAGCCATTGAAAAGCATCATCACCAGCTGTATCACTGTAAAAGTGGGGCGGGAGCTGCACTGACTACAACAGGAAAGCCCTGCAAACGGTATAGTGAACACACAGCTGGGAGGATCATCAAGTTGTGTAAGTTTTCAGGCACAGATTTTTCTCACAGGTCCCTCCCCTGCAAGACATCCCTACAGTTTGTTGTGTAATTTTTGGTCTCACCACTTGTGGCTGTTGCACTTGATCTGGTAAAGACTCATGAGCACATGGAATCTGAACAGCATTTTCAAAGTATGAATTCATCCCATCCTTTCCATCTGATGCTTTAGAGCCTTGTTTTGATCCCAAAGCCTCAAGTACATTGATTTTTGCTATTGCAGCTGCAAGTTCTGTTTCCAATTCCAGTTGTTCTTGCCTTTTTTTTAATTGTTCTTGTTGTGCCTCAAGTTCATGCTTTTTAGTTAGGGCTGCGACCCGTTCTATAATAGCAGCTCTTTCTGCTTCTGCCTTTATGCGAGCATATGAAGTGGCTGAAGTGCTTGATGCACGAGACTTTGATTTAACCTTTGATGTTGGGGCATTTGAAACACTGTCATTAGGGCAGATGTCATCAGAGTTTACAACACTGGGTTGCTTTCCATGTCCAACAATAGAGGATAAAGTCCTTTGACACCTTCATCCACCAGGCCATCAGAATGCTGAACTACCTCCACCCCCTCCCCACACGGTCTGCTCCAGCCACCAGGCAGACAGGAAGCTAACTGCCCCTCTCTCTCTCTCTCTGTCTCTTTCTCTCTCTCTCACACACACCCACACACACATACACTGTACCAGAGACTGCACCTTACCTGCGTACTACCTCAGCCTGGAACAAACTATTGCTGCTGTTTTTATTGCTTTTTATTGTAATGTTTATACTTCATACTTATATTTATCTTACCACTCTTACCTGTCATGTCCCGCACTTTATGTCAGTTTTAAATGTCAGTCTATATAAATATTTGTATATTGCAGAGAGTAAACGTAATTTCATTTCCCTTGTATGTCTTGTACATATGTAGAAAAATGACAATAAAAGCTGACTTGACTTGACTTGAAATAAACAGTTTTTGAAAAACTTCTGTATTCATTCTTTTCCTGCTTTGTGTGTCAGTTCAACTCATATTTATTTACAGTTGCTAAGTCTATATAAATATTTGTAACAGAGCATAATGCATGTCACGCGTAGAAAAACCAGCTGGCGGGAAGGGTGGACCTGGTCCTAATTCACAGCCTAAACTCTTCCCGTCTCCCGGTTCATATTTTCAAGGACTTCGGCGATCCAGTCTAGGTAGATACCCGCGTCCTTGGAGGACACGCGTCCTAGGTTTTCGAACAGAGCCAATATAATCCTTGCAAAAAAGGCGACATTTAGTCTCATCATAAACCTTTTTCCTTATTCATAATTTTGATAGTGTCTCTCTTACCTCAAACTGAAAAAACAAACCAAAACAGTACATGTCTGCCTTTAGTTTATCTTCTTTTATTTATTGTCTTGTTAAATTCAATTTGGTGGTACATATATGAGATGTTAAAGTCTGTTCCTGTCTTAGAAACATTTATTTTTTAATGATTTGATTAACTGTTTTCCTTTTTTATGTGTAAGGTTAGTGTGCACTCTTTTGTTAATTAGTTTTTTTTTTTTTTTACTTGTCTTTAAGGTCCCTACATTTTGCAGAGAATGGATGGGTGTGAGTGGGATGATGAGACTGGAGAAATTACAGGATATAATCAGTATGGTTATAATGGGGAGGATTTCTTAGCCCTGGACCTGAAGACCCTGACATGGACTGCTCCCAAACCACAAGCTGTACTCACAAAACTCACATGGGACACAATGAAAGCTAGATTAGAAGAGTATAAACATTTTTACATGTATATGTGTCCCGACTGGTTAAGGAGATATGTTCATCATGGGAGGAGCTTTCTGCAGAAGAAAGGTATATTTATGACACAATTTAAATGCAGCAACAACAGGATCTGTGCAAATTAAAAAGATCATCTGTTTTCTTCTTCTTCTTCTTATTATTATTTTTTCTTAAATAGAAAGACCCTCTGTGTCTCTGCTCCAGAGGACTCCCACCTCTGTGGTGACCTGCCATGCTACAGGTTTCTACCCTGAAACTGCTGAAGTTTTCTGGAGAAGAGATGGAGAAGAGATTCATGAGGGTGTGGAGAAAGGAGAGATCCTTGTAAACAATGATGGAACCTTCCAGATGAGTGTTGAGTTAAACGTTTCATCTGTCCAGCCTGAAGACTGGAAGAGATACGACTGTGTGTTTGAGTTCTCTGGTTTTAAAGACGACATCATCGTCAAATTGGATAAATCCACAATCCGTACAAATTGGGGTAAGGGTTGTTTTAATTCTTTACATGCTGATAAATCTTCGAAAATAAATAAGCATCAGTAATAAAACCCAAGTCACAAGGAGGCCGCTCAATCATTAGATCAGTACACGAGATCCTCTGTTTCTACACCTTTGATAAGCAGTGAGCACTTCAGACTCCAACACTAAAAAGCTTCAGTTTTGAAGAGGCTTTGACTAACTTTTTTTTTTGACTACTCATAATTTTCCCCTTGTTAAATTCCCTAAAATTAATATGTTTGTCCATTCCTTGAAACCTTTGAAAAATCCATGTGGAATTAAGATGTTTTTTGTGTTCACTTAAGCTGCTAGTGGTCATAGCACTTTATCATAGCTGCAGTTACTCCCGGTAAAAGAAATCTTATTTAGTATTGAGTTATTTATAGGATGTCTGTCTTTTTTGTTATTCTGGTTCTTTTACAGTCTATTTTATTAACTCTTAAACTCATCATTGAGCATTTTTCTCATTAAACTTCAGTTTTGAAATATTCATAACTTATTCTAAGTTCTATTATACATAAGGAGCCTCTTTATTTATACATTCTGGGATTTCTGTAGATTTTAAATTAACTCTTTTTTGTGGATCTCCTCAGTCTCTCCTTCAGAGTTTCCAGTGGCTCTTGTTGCCGGAGGTGTTGGAGGACTCATTCTTATTGGAATTGCTGGAATCTTTTTTTGGGTTAGGAGAAATAATGGTGAGCAGAACCCCTTTTTTCAACATTAAATACTAATTTGAAATTAAAGTTTTTTATTTTAGAGTCAGGTTATATTTAGAAATGTTTACTATTTGAGTTTTTTAAAGCCTTTAGCTTGACATTGTTTATTCTTAAACTAAAAATTGCATCTCATGAATATTTCCAGTATGTTATTCTCGAGATGGTGACTGAGATTTTAATAGATTAAGCTTAACGTTTTTATAATTTGTCTTAACAGATGATGATTAACATGGAAATGAAGGAAGCTAAATTAAAGAATAGTTTATACAATGATATTATCCTAAAACATTTGAAGTATTGGCACATTAAATAAAACTAACTACAGCTGTTTTGTCATTAAGGCCAGATTCTCAAGACAACACCCACAAAAGAAAGATTGTTTGGAAGCTTGAAATGTTACAGTTGGAAAGTTTTGGTCTATTGAAGGATTTCTCTCTCAATTGTAAGTCATCACTTACCTCTGGTTATCATCCACAGTCCAACGGTCAGACAGAGAGAATGAACCAACAGCTCGAATCGACTCTCCGCTGTCTGACCTCCAACAACCCCACTGACTGGAGTCAATACCTCACATGGATCGAATATGCCCACAACTCCCTCAAGTCTGCTTCCACCGGTCAATCACCATTCCAGGTCAGTCTCGGATATCAACCTCCTCTTTTTCCAGCAGACGAGAGAGAGATTTCGGTTCAATCTGTCAATCACCACATCCGCCGCAGTCAACGAGTCTGGAGGGACACCATCGCCTCTCTCAACCGATCTACTGTGACCACCAAACGCTTTGAGGACTCCAGGAGACGCCCTGCTCCAGAGTATGTCATTGGTCAGGAGGTATGGCTCTCCACTCGGGACATTCCCCTCAAGGGAATGTCTCGCAAGTTGTCTCCAAGATTCATTGGCCCATACAAGATTGCCCAGGTTATTAACCCTTCTGCCGTACGCCTGCACCTTCCTTCGAGTCTCCGCGCATACATCCCACGTTCCATGTCTCCCAGATAAAACCAGTTGTCACCAGTCCTTTGTGCCCTCCATCCGACTCTCCTCCACCCACCCTGGACATCGATGGACATCCTGCTTCGCCATCCGGCCGGATCGGTGGACTCCCCGCCGGGCGCAGGTCGCTGGATGGCAGTACCTGCCGATTGGGAGGGCTACGGTCCGGAGGATCGCCATCGGGTTCCTGGTTCCTACATCCTCGACCGGCCCCTGATTGAGGATTACTTAGCGCCTTCCCTCCCTTCGACTTCTTCTGGACCGCCAAGAGGCGTCGCTGGAGAGGGGGGTACTGTTGGGATCTGGAGCTGTACCACCTTCCTCCAGCAGAGTGCGCCGTGGTCCTCCTGAGCTGAGCCTCCAACACACCTGTGGCCCATCTCATCATCAGAGGATCCACTGCTATTTAACCTGCTTCTTCAGACCTTGCCTCAACGCCGCAAGTGTTGATCTAGTTTGGTTAGCAACCTGAGCCTAGTAAACCTGAGAATCTTAGCTATCTCTCTTGTAGAGATAAGATTCTAACTCTTCCTTGTTTTTGCCTCAACAATAAACCTTGTTAAACTTTTCATCAGCCTCCATGTGTGTTCTGCATATTGGGTTTACTCTGTAACCAATCATGACACTACCAACATTTATTTATTGTATTTTTGAGGGGCAATTATTGTATGCTTATTTTTGGAGCATTTATTTATTTCTGTATTTATTTTAAATTATGGCAGGATTGGTCCTCCATACACATGAACATTGCCATGTTGTTTATGTTGCACTGCACTAGGTAAATAATGTATGCCAGGTCCTGTAGTGCTAGCTCAGTCCAGCCAAATGATAACAATAGCTGTATTTACTGTGTAGGTTCCAGTCCAACTGCATCATCAAACCAGCAACAGCAAAAAAATGGGTATAACAAACGATATGTCATTTATGATGTAATCGGGAGATTTTGCGTTTTCACAAACAGCAGTATGTGTAATTTTGTGCCACAGGTGCAGAGCCAGAGAAACAGATTATCTCTGTGGCCCAAGGTGTGTGACGCTGACACCCTGGAGTCTCTCATTGGTTCCATGGAAAGGTGCGGTTTATATTCTCAGGAGTTCTTCCTCATTTCCCCCCCAATGAATTCTCCTCAGAAAAAAGCAAGTATAAGGAGCCCCTAAAGGGACATGGAGGGGAAAAAATAAACTTTTGCGAGATCCCGCAATACTTGTTTTGTTATGTTGTTATTTTCTTCCTTATTTTGCCATGGGTTTTATTGTATAATATATTTAAATCTTGGGAGTGCATTTGTAATCAATAAAATACTACACTATGTAAGCTATGCGTGTTTTTTAAATCAAACTGTCAGAAAACAAGATTCTGCATCTGAGAAAATTTATAAATCAAAATTTTTTATCATTGTTAAGAAATAGAACTTAATTCCCAAATGTTAAACAAAAGGTCTCTTGCTGACTCTAAATAGCAGAATATACCAATTTTTCAGAACGTTAAGTGTATATAGAAATTAGACAGAATTAAGGAATTATTTATATTATTGCAAAAATTATTAGACTGAGGAAAATGTTTGTTATTGGCTTTAAATTACATATTGTCCCTGAGAAGACCTGTGGGCCAGTCTGTTCTTCATAAACACTAGTAAATATTATCTGGTAAGTAATTTGAAACTTTTAGAGACGGTCACTGCTACGTCTCAGAGACATTTTACTACGAATAAGTTTATAGATCAGAAATATTTCTATTCTTGATCCGTACATTCATTGTCCATGCCTGGGCTGCATTCCTGTAGTGGTGGGTGGATTTATCCAACCTGCCAAAGGTATTGTTACCAAGTAGGTATCAGATCAACTCTTAAGGGATAACAGCTCCTTTTAAATTAACAGTTAGTGGGGTTTAGTGGGGAAAAATCCAAAAAGTAAGCTTCCATGTCTATAACCCAGCTTGTTCGGGTGTTCTTTAGCCTGTTTTCAGGTATGGGCATATGGATGGATGAATAGATGGATAGATAGCTGTGACTAGGAACAATACAACAATACATCAATATTGACAAAATGTATGTTTCAAACAATACACTATATTAGACCTCCAATGTATACAGTGTTTATGTTGATATTTTCAACATAGAAGTTACCAGGATTATTAAAAGCAGCTAAATCGAACTTTTGTTATAAAATAAATCAAAGGGAGCATAAAGCAGAAGAGCAGAGGGCTAAATTAACATAAGAGCTGAAAACAACTGCTTCGTCCAGGGGTATGCAGGGGTGCAACTAACCGCTTACTGCAGACCCATCACCACCCCCTGGGTATCAGCCCATACTGACCATTTTTTAAAAATTGAATAAATCTTATTTATTAATGAACATGAGTTCTTACAGACTTTCTGGAAACACTCTTTGTTCCTTTTTCTGATCAGCACCTATTGGCACCACATTTTCAATCATCCAGGAGAGGCTCAGAGTAGAACTGCTTCTCCTCCATATCCACAGGAGTCAGCTGTGGTGGTTTGGACATCTTTTTTGGTTGCCCCGGAGGAGTTCCATGCACGTCCCACTGGGAGGAGGCCAAGGGGGTGATCCAGGACATGCAGAGAGGGGACTATATCTCTCTGCTGGCCTAGTAGTGCTTCAGGCTTCTCCCAGCAGAGCCGGATGAAGCACGAGATAATGATTATGAGTATAAAGGAAGATGCACATTTATAAAGGTGTTAGTGTTTTTTGTCCCACCATCTGCCTGTTATAAAAGTCCACAAGGTGGACCTGACTCCTTGAAATATTCTTTACCACTGACCAGACTGGATTTTTCACTTAACGCCAGTTTGCTTGTTTACCTTGAGAACAGGTTAGATTACATTTTTACCAAATTGAGCTTTGGAAGGATCAGTCTGAGCACATTTACCGTCTCTTCCTGCAGTTTCCTCTCTAACGTCATCTGATTTCTCCTTCAACCTGCAAACCCTCAACAATGGATTATTCTGCTGATTATATTTATTTTTCTTATACAAATTATATACCTGCTCCTAGCTAAGTGTAGCATAATTTACTTTTGTATGAGAATTACAAATTGCAGCCCCCCCCCCCAACTCTTACAAAGTTTAATGTACACTCAAATTTCAATTTCTTTATTTCAATGTTTCTCTCTAAATATAGAGATATAAATATAATAGATAGAGATATAATAGATATAATATAGAATATAGAGATATAAATCAGTTAGATTACCATAAACACTAAAACACAAATACAAAGACACAAAGTACACAAACTTGAGCTTTACAACATACAACACACATCTCATGAACAAAAAGATTTTTTTTTTTTCCATTTCAAGTGGGCCAAATCACATTAAAAGTAAATATATATAATAAAAAATATAACCGCTGATGTCAAGGGGACAGTGATTCACCCACATGTTATGAATGCTGGCGTACCATAAATGATACATTATGAACAGTTTAGTTTGTGCCTTCAAGTCGCTGCCCCAAGGACAACGTTACTTGGATATAACCTAACGGAATATCTTCAGAACAGTTCCGAATGACACAAAACTCATATGGGTGAGTAGAACATGATGTAATAACGTAAAATCAAGGGCCCAATTGTTAGGAATCCAGTTTGTGTGGTCTGTTTGTGTGTCTCCGTTTTCCACCACCAGGAGGTGCCCTGTCTTCGCTGTCCCTCCCTGCACACCTGCGGCTTGTTGGATCATTATCTGGAGGAGTATTTGAGCAGGGGGCTGCCACTACCTCAACGCCAGACTGTTTGCTAGTTTTGGGTACTCTAGTCAAGCTGAGTTAAGCTGAGTCTAATCTAACTTTGTTTCTCTGAGTCTAACTTCTTTTTGTCTTTGCTCCTCGGCAGGAAGCATTCCTGTGTTACTGGATACCTGGACCTTCTCTCCCCTGGAAGGATAAACAGAGTTACACTGAGCAGGGAAAAAACCTCCACATGTTCCGTTCAAGTTCCCATTGGAAATCCGAGTGACAGTCCACTCCATTGCTCCTCCGGGTCTAACGCTAGTCTACCTGTCCGCCCTCGAATGTGTGCACCTAACTCTGGATTCTCCACACAGTCTGGATTCAAGGACTAACAAGGCACCCCGCAAATGTGAGTTCCAAGCTACGCTAAATATCAGCGCTTCCAAGATTCCCACAGAACCTGAACTGACCATTGAACTTACTTCTCACTTCCAGTTCCGGGTCACCAGCTCACTGAGTTCCACATCCTACTCCTTTACTCCTTCAATAAACCTGTTAAACCTTGTCCTTGTTTTCTGAGTGGTCATCTCTGCATGTGGGTCCGATTCATAACTGATCATGACACCAATGTAAAAAAAAAAATAAAATAAAAAAAACTCCCCTTTAACCTTTCCAGGGACAACAGATGGAAATTAGCCAATGGCTACAATCTAGCATATTTATATATGACATTGTTGAGCCATACCATTTGCTGGCTCCACAAGTAGATTAATAATAAACTGTGTGATAGGATCAACATAAGCTATCACAGAGTTTTTATTTTTTTGTGGAGGCAGGTTATGGAATGTAAGGCTGAATAGTGTGTAATTTTAGTTTCAGTAAAACGTTATCAATTTTGGACCACTCAAGGCAAAGTGAAAAGTGTTTTTCCCTTTTTTATGCTAGTGTCAGACATAGATTTTTCCCATAACAATCCAGATTCTTTCTCAAGGTTTATTCATAACATGTTGCTGTTAACCAAAGTGTGTGTAATTTGTTATGACTCTGACTGCTTTTCATTGTTGTAAGTAGGGTGGGGACGAACGCTGCCCAGAACAGAGCAGAATGCTGTGCCATTAAGGCTGTAGGATGAACTGTTCTCTCTTTGCAAAGATATGAATAAATGTGCCGACTGAGTGAAATCCATCAATCTCTGTTTATTTAACTAGGATGAATGGTCGAATACTTTTTTCCCAAGACAATTAACAGCTGCTTTTCTGAAATAAAAATGATGTTACCATTTAGTCCTACCTCTCTGTCTTACTTTCTGTTTCATTAGTAAACTTGCTGGTCCAGTTTTTCCCCGTTTCAAGTGACGTTGACATTAAAGCTGAATTCTCAATGGTTAAAGTAAAGGTTGATATTCCAGCCTTATGTCTCCAGCTGTGGAAAGGAGAACATCAGATCCGCGCTGAAATCAAGTTCATCGTGTTTTTGAAAGTTTAGATGAAGAATCATGAAGAAGCTGCTGGGTTTCGTGGTTCTGTTGGGAATAACTCTACATAACGTGGCGGCAGGTAAGTTACTAAAACATTGTATAAGATCTATTAGTGAGAGTCTGAAATCTAACAGTTTATTAAACTAGTTGTATGTGTCTGCGTATCTAGACCCAGCTGGCTGCCATCGCTACCTGTTTATTATTGCTGCTAACTGTAAAATACTCTGTCTAAAAAAGATAAAGACTATTTATATAGTATTATAAAGATATTTCTTTCTATTGGTCAGATTTCATATTCCTGTTTTAAATGTTGGGCTCCTCAGTGATGCAGTGGGTAGCACTGCTGACTTGCAGCAAGAAGGTTCTGGGTGCAAATCCCGGCCCAGGGTCTTTATGCATGGAGCGTGCATGTTGTCCCTGGGCATGCATTGGTTCTTTCCAGGTACTCTGGCTTCCTCCTATAGTCGAAAAACATGGCTGTTAGGTTAATTGGTTTCTCTAAATTGTCCTTAGCTGGGAGTGTGGTTCTGGGAGTGTGTGTGTGAACAGTTGTTTGTCCTGTTTGTCTCTGTGTTGTCCTGCAATGGACTGGGGACCTGTCCAGGGTGTACCGCGCCTTTCTCCCATAGACAGCTGTAGATAGGCACCAGCACCCCTTGTGGCCCCACTTGGGATAAGCGTGACAGAAAATAGATGGCTGTTTTAAATGTCATGTTTTTATTATGAGTGTAAGATCTTCAGCAGTAGAATGTTTCATACAAATCAAAGTTTTAAAGTAGGTAAAAGTAAAAAAAAAAGTAGGTAAAAAGGTAACAATTTAAAACAACAACTAAATATTCTAATTTTTACCCTTCAGTGAAACATTCCCTGAGATATTTCCGTACTGCTACCTACGGAGTCCCAGGCTTTCCAGAGTTTGTTGCGGTTGCAACAATAAATGAAGTTCAGATGGGATATTATGACAGCAACATCAAGACCGTCAAGCCCAAACAAGACTGGATGATGAAACTGTTTGAAAAGAATCCCAACCACCTGAAGTGGTATTCTCAGAGGTGTCTTCAAAGTCAACATGTATTTAAAGCAGACATGAATAGCTTGAAGCAACGTTTAAACCTCACTGAAGGTAAGGAGCTTTTTAATAAACATGTTTTCTTCGCCTATATTGGCTTTAGGTTTCAATATAAAGTTCTTGCCATATTTCCTGTAAATGATAAAGAATATTGCAATAGTACAACTGATTGAAATTACATGTATTTTGTCTTCCAACTCTACAGCAGGACCTGTAAAGCCCCTGTCACACCTTGACGTCCCAAAATCTTCTAAAACGCTGGCATACACTGAACTTTCAATGTAGTTGGGTTTATACATAGAGTATTCATTATGCTTATGTCTAATACTTCTGTCTAAAGACAGCATAACTTATTCCTAATGCACGGCAGCATAATTCCCATGAAATGATGCACAAGCCAGTGACGTGATTTGGATTTTATCAGTTAACTAAAAATAGGAAGCAGTTTGCTTATTTTGATATTGTTAAGAATACTTTAAAAAGTGGCTAAAAATGAAAATAATGTCAAGAATATTTTCAAGTAAAATTATTCCACAGTTACAAAGCAATTTTTTCAGCAGACTGAGAGTGTTTTGAAATAAAACCAGTCAGTCAACTTGAATTAATTTTATCCCAAAATGGTAAATCAGGCTGATCTATACAGCCATATCAAATCAGTCAGAGAATGTATTCCATTTAGAGCTTGGTTGTCAGATAAAAAGTACATTTTGAGAACAGCTGTATTTAAAAAGGTATCTAAATATTTAAAATATTTCTTTGATGCACAAGCCAGTGACGTGAGTGGGGCAGCAAATCACCCGGAGGCGCCCAGCCTGCTTAAAAATATGTTTTTGATCGCGATATTAACCTAGCTGCTGTTTACTGCCCGTCAAAATAAAAAAAATAAATAAATAAATACAAAGAAAAAGAAAGACAGAAGGCTTGCAGTCGCAGCAGATTCAGCATTGTGTCTGCTAGGAAGTTTGTTGGTCGTGGCCGAGGGCGTGAACACAGGGAGGATCCATCACACTCACCTTCTTGCTCACCCTATGATGGGGATAAAGTCTGGAGGAGAACGAACGGTTTCCTCCAGTGAACCCTCTTTTATACCAAAACGCTGCCAATACGTCATCATACAGTAGCTGTAAGTTAGAAACACATCAGACACGTTGATATGCGTTGGAGATAAGTTACGCACAAGTTACTCATAGGTTTTAGATAAGCTAGACACCATGACTTATGAGTAACTGACACTTAATGGATGTCAACCATCAGAAAACTTACCTAGAACTTATGGCCCATAAATGAGCATACGCTGGCATAACTTCTTGCTGTATGTCAACATGTGCCAGCATGAGTCACTATGCTTCAGAGTACTTCAGCATGCTCATAACTTATACAAAGTTATCCAACTTATCCCAGTTTTTGCCTGATTTTTCGTACATCAGCCTGGCTAAATCGTCAAGGTGTGGCTGCGGCTTTATGAACTGAATATATACTGAACTAACTGAAATACACACATAAGAATGAATTACAGATTAGTGACATCATTTTGTGAACAAGGTTTGTAGGATTTTAAAAGCATAGTGAAACAAATAGCATGTTCAAGGTAAAACTGAAAGAATAACATTTATTAATCATTTAATGGTGTAATGTGACTCTCAAAGGGAGCCAGCGTCTCCTGTTACAAGGTAAACTATAACTGTCATCATTAATCATGTGAAACAGGTCCACAAAAGTTTAGTTTTTCCTTAGACTATGAATTTATTAGAAATTCAGCACACAAACACACATGCAGACAAAAAAAAGTTCAATTAAGTCTTTAGAACAATTAGAGACAACTCTCAATAATAAACATTAGATGTTTATGAAAACAACAAAATCAAAAACATAAATCTATTGGTGGCTGTTGGATACTAAAGAAAAGAGGCCTTTGCCTTCTTTCCAGATACTTTACATCCTTTCTTAAACTGAAGTGATTTGATGCTTTATTAGCTTATTTTTCATGTCTTGAATGCAGCACCACCTAGAGGCGTTTTGTAAAACAACACAGTATGAAACAATATAATCCTTGCAAAAAAAGGCGACATTTAACCTCATCATAAACTTTTTCCTTATTCATGAATTTGTTAGTGTCTCTCTTACCTCAAACTGAAAAAAAAAAACAAAACAAAACAGTACATGTCTGTCTTTAGTTTATCTTCTTTTATTTATTGTCTTGTTAAATTCAATTTGGTGGTACATATATGAGATGTTAAAGTCTGTTCCTGTCTTAGAAACATTTATTTTTTAATGATTTTGATTAACTCTTTTCCTTTTTTTATATGTTAGTGTGCATTCTTTTGTTAATTATGTCTTTTTTTCTTGTCTTTAAGGTCCCTACATTTTGCAGATAATGGATGGCTGTGAGTGGGATGAGGAGACTGGAGAAATTACAGGATATGATCAGTATGGTTATAATGGGGAAGACATCTTAGCCCTGGACCTGAAGACCCTGACATGGATTGCTACCAAACCACAAGCTGTACTCACAAAACTCACATGGGACACCATGAAAGCTAGATTAGAAGAGTATAAACATTTTTACTTCTATATATGTTCCGACTGGTTAAAGAGATATGTTCATCATGGGAGGAGCTATCTGCAGAAGAAAGGTATATTTATGACACAATTTAAATGCAGCAACAACAGGATCTTTCCAAATTAATTACAAAGATCATCTGTTTTATTATTATTTTTTTCTTAAATAGAAAGACCCTCTGTGTCTCTGCTCCAGAGGACTCCCACCTCTGTGGTGACCTGCCATGCTACAGGTTTCTACCCTGAAACTGCAGACATTTTCTGGAGAAGAGATGGAGAAGAGATTCATGAGGGTGTGGAGAAAGGAGAGATCCTTGTAAACAATGATGGAACCTTCCAGATGAGTGTTGAGTTAAACGTTTCATCTGTCCAGCCTGAAGACTGGAAGAGATACGACTGTGTGTTTGAGTTCTCTGATTTTAAAGACGACATCATCGTCAAATTGGATAAATCCACAATCCGTACAAATTGGGGTAAGGGTTGTTTTAATCCTTTATATGCTGATAAATCATCGAAAATAAATAAATAAGCATCAGTAATAAAACCCAAGTCATTTTCTCCAAGGAGACCACTCAATCATTAGATCACTACACGACACCCTCTGTTTCTACACCCTTAATAAGCAGAGGCTTTGACAAACTTTTTTTTTTTTGACTACTCATAATTTGCCCCTTGTAAATTCCCTAAAATTAATATGTTTGTCCATTTCTCTTTCCATCTGGAATTAAGATGATCTTTGTGTTCACATAAGCTGCTAGCGGTCATAGCACCTTATCATATGTACTCCTAGCTGTAGTTACTCCCGGTAAAAGCAATCCTATTTAGTATGGAGTGGTTTATAGGATGTCTGTCTTTTTTGTTATTCTGGTTCTTTTACAGTCTATTTTGTTAACTCTTGAACTCATCATTGAGCCTTTTTCTCATTAAACTTTAGTTTTGAAATATTAAAAGCTTACCCTAAGTTCTATTATACATAAGGAGCCTCTTTATTTATACATTGTGGGATTTCTGTAGATTTTAAAGTAACTCTTGTTTGTGGATCTCCTCAGTCTCTCCTTCAGTGTTTCCAGTCGCTTATGTTGCCGGAGGTGTTGGAGGACTCATTCTTATTGGAATTGCTGGAATCCTTTTTTGGGTTAGGAGAAATAATGGTGAGCAGAACCCCTTTTTTTCTACATTAAATACCAATTTGAAATTAAAGTTTTTTTTTTATTTTAGAGTCGGGTTATATTCAGAAATGTTTACTGTTTGAGTTTATTAAAGCCTTTAGCTTGATGTTGTTTATCCTTAAACTAAAAATTTTATCTCGTGAATATTTCCAGTATGTTATTCTCGGGATGGTGACTGAGATTTTAATAGATTAACTTTTTATAATTTGTCTTAACAGATGAGGATTAACATGGAAATGAAGGAAACTGAATTGAAGAATAGTTTATACAATGATATTATCCTAAAACATTTGAAGTATTGGCACATTGAATAAAACTATCTTCAGCTGTTTTGTCATCAAGGCCAGATTCTCAAGACAACACCCAAAAAAGAAAGATTATTTGGAAGCTTGAAGCGTTACAGATGGAAAGTTCTGGTCTACTAAAGGATTTTGTTTTAAGGAGCTACTGGCTCCAGCTGCACTATGTGGTTTTATTGTTATATAGGAAGGAGCCTTGATAACGTTGGTCATTTACTGATCGTCTGTAAGTGGAAAGTACCTCAGAAAGCTGTTTAAAATCAGCAGGTTAACTAAAGTTGGAGCTGATTGAGTGGAAAACAGTTGCCAATTGCCTCTCTAAGTCTTTTCTAAGTTATTTACTCGTAAAGAAGTTATTAGATATTTCTTAAAAGATTAAAAGAAAAAAATCTATCTTTATTTTTGTTCACCAGACGAATCTTACATGTAGGACAGAAAAAAGGTGGAGCATTAGGTGCAGGCTATAAGATAAAGATAACATTTCATAACAATGACATGACAGGGTACAGTAACAACAACCATTCGCTTGTTGAAAATACTAGGATCTGTAAAATGTATTTAAACTGAATATTAATATCTCTGCAAAATAAACTTGCCTTTTTTTTTTTTTTTTAAGCAACAATAGTGAACAGGCCAACAAGGAACCAGCCAAGAGTGACAGCAGAGGGAGAGCATTTATGGCCGACTGAAACAAAGGCTGGGCTAACGAGCTGATAAGGAGCAGGTGTGAGTGGAGACAACGAGGAAGCCGAGGGGAAAGGAACACACACAAGAGGGCAACAGAAAACAACAAAGAAAAACCTGAGCACTAAAATAAATCTAGAAAATACTACAAAATAGAAAACATGGAGCAAACTAATCTACTTGATCTAATAAACTTGATCTTCATTAACGCCAAGTGAAATAAAATTGAAAGGGCCAGTTAGTGTTGCACTTTACTGCTCTTTTTCATACTAATGCCCTTTTGCACCATTATTCAAACTGTTTAATTTTTTATCCTACATTGTTAAATTCTGATCACTGCCGCACTTTGTATTGCTAATGTTTATTTTACGCAAACTGCAATCTCATTACACTGTTTTAAGCTGTATGCAACAGAATTTTGTTTTGTACACTGTGCATACAAAATGACAATAAAATTTGTCTAAATCTAAATGATGATTTTTGTGGCCCTCAACCGCATTTCAAGTGTGGAATATATTGGTATGTCAACTTAATCCGAAAGTAAAACACAACAGGCATAAATTGGAAAGCAACTGGACTTTCTCTCAGTTCTTTTGAAGACCTTTGGAAACCTTATCCAGCAGTCTTTGTCTATTCTGTTTGCTCACACAAGAGTACATACAGGCATGCCTAAAGAAAATGTTAGTGTGACTTTTACTGATGAAAGTGTGGAGCCCTTGTGAGTCATCACTGGTTATATTGTTTCATCTCAGTGAAGATGAAACGTGGAATATCGGCCTGCATTCTAAAAGAGTCAGGGAAATTTGTCTTGTAAGGTATGAATTCAAACATGCCATGTGCACCTTTGACCAGAGGGTGGCACTGTGGGATGGTGGTACAGGTCAGTGATCGTGGTCGAGTGTGAGTGGCTCAGTCCTCCTCTCATAATGCCAGATGGCCTGCAAGTCACCTGCCAGATCTTTACACTGCAAAAACAATCTAGAAATAAGTAAAAAATTTCTTAAATTAAGTGTATTCACCCTTAATTTGAGTAGGTAAATGAGGTAGTTTGTCAATGGAATGAGTAATTTTACTCTTAAAATAAGATAATTAGATAATATGCACTTGAGGAAATAAGACAATGCAATTTTGTTTTCTTATTTTAAGTGTAAATTGTCTTGTTCCGTTGGCAAAAAGTTTCTTTTACCTCCTTAATTCAAGAACAAATGCACTTATTTTAAGAAAAATTACTTATATAGATTTAGATTTTTTGCAGTGTAGTGTCTCATTGTGTTCTCTGGACTTTCAGGTCAAGGCTTGTTCTTAACTGTTACACTGGAGCCTTCTGTATTTCCAGCAATCTATTGGTTAAAAGTTCTGTGCAACCCGAACAGTTTGCCAGTTTTTTGCAGGACTGTTTTCTTTTTTTCTTCTAGTTTTATTTTATAGTAAATGGGACCAAAAGCATTTTGTAATTTCCCCCTAAAACAAGACTCAAGAGTCCCATCCATCCATCTTCTTAAGATTAAAATCATTCTGGGGCCCCTGGCTAAGTTTTGGCAGGGGGCCCTGCTCTAAGTCTGCCTAGTATTCCAGTCCGTCCAGAGTAGAACTCTACAGCTGCTACACTGTTTATATTAGGCAAGGCAAGTTTATTTGTATAGCACAATTCAGTACATGGACAATTCAAAATTCATTACATGAATTAGATATATTATAAAAGAAAAATAAAAGCAGAATGAAACCAAATAAAGATTTAAAAAACATTTTTAAAACAAATATAACATAAACTTAATGTAATGATATATCAGTTAGCAAAGCAACCCTTTGTCCCCCCACTAATTCTGTGTTAGACCTACAGTATATTAATCTCAGTGCCCCCCCCCAAAACATCTTCTAAAAAACTTCACGTCCAGTTGCCTGGTCTAATTTTGCCAGCTTGACCATGAACTGGATGACTGAGAATCTTCACCGATCATTTGGATGGCGAAAACCTTACACTGACCACAATAAAATCAAACAAATTAAAGTGTACAATATGATTTTATGAATTACCGTATATGATTACCTCATCACTATTTATATTATTTTGATTATTTTAGATATACCAACTTGCTGGATTGCTGTGTTCCCATGGTAAAAGAATAACATTTCTGAAGTAGAAGCTTTTGAGAAGCAGAAAAAGAAAGAGAAACATTAGCTGTTTTGGTTACACCATAATATAACTGCTCCAAATGTAATTCCAGACCAGGTTTATGAGAAACAAAAAATACTTTAACTGAATACATTTTAAGCTTGTCTCCATATATGTACAGAGAAACCTGAAATTAAAGTCTGAATATAATGTTCTCACAGTGAATTAGTATAAACAGAGCTAGCATATAAAACAGTACTATGCCATAGGAGAGATGTAAAACAGTGAGTTTTAGAAGCCATAAGTTTTGAGGTAGAAACCAGACACAAAGTTATATTAAATGGGTTTATTGAACATTAGATCTGTCAGAAAAATCCTTTTAAATTAAAATTTCTGGTCAAAATCTTGATGTTATGTTTAAAAAAAAAAACCTGGTTTAGTGAATTTAACCAGGCACCTATTCTCAGAGCAGACACCGTCAAACTATAATTTCCTTTGTGAAGGAGGTGAGGGAATAGTCACTTTGTTTAAAGATTTACTGAAGTCTAAATAAGTTTTTCTGTGCAAATGTAACTCTTGAATATTTGAGTCTAGGTAAAGATTCTGGTTTGAGCCATTTTCTGGAATGTTTAGATGCATCCTAAGTCTTTAAATTACCATTTTTAATGATTTTGATGACCTTTTAAATGTGATGTGTTAAATGTGACTGATTTGTTATTGTTGGAGATTTCAACATTCACATTGACAGTCCTGAAGACAGAAGTGCAGAAAAACAATGTGATACTCGTAGAAACTTCTTTAACTCAACATGTTAAATATTCCAACAGGGATAAAGTTTAGACTTACATAACTAAGACTCTTCCAAGGTGTCTGTAATATGTAAACCTATCTGACCATTTTCTGTCAATCTTGAAAGCATGATTTCCAATGACTCAGCTAGCCAAAGGGACATTGCAATAAAATATCTATAAGAATGGTAGTGCAGCAAGATTAGAAACAAAGTCGCTTATAGGCTATGTTTAGGCTGTTCTTTTGTCCCTCATTGAAACAACAATAATCGTAGCTATCAGTGTAGCGTTCACCAAAAAATACAGTGGCTCGCTCACTTAATCTCCTGCTGTGACATCCTAACTGGTGAGTTATATGCCTAATTACAAATCTTTCGACACATCCACAAATTATAACAAAAAACCAGACAAACGAACATCAATTTAGCTTTTCTGTTCTGGTTTCTACAGATGCAGATACTAAAACTACATTTACTCCATTTTGCCAACTAACTTTCTCGTGAGTTGGTAGATAATTAATTCTTAAATCTAAGGCATTATTGGTTCAGTTTCTTCAGTAAAAGTATAGTTTTATTTGGGAACAAACATCTAGAGTGCTAGAGTGTAAAAAAAGTGCCCCACCAGTCAGAATGGAAAAAAAGGAGTGATGAAAATCTGAACACAAATTTAGAGAGTTTAGACAACACAAATGAGATTTCACAGATGCAAGAGAATCTTTTCTGAGATAATCAGCAAAAACATTAGTATTGCACCATTTCCATGGTGAACAGGCTAACGAACCCTCCTGTGACTGTAGCATCTGAACTCCACTGAAAAGATCTCAAAAGATTAGAGGGGCAGTCTGTACTCCCTAGTTTTATTTTTTCTTTTACCAAAACTGAAATAAAATAAGTACCACATATAAACAAACTGAAAGTTTGTCAATTCAAGGCATTCTAGTTCTGTTCACAATTGGGTTTAAAACTAATTTTCCAAGAATTCTGCAGCCATTTCAAGGTTACTCTAAATAGTCTTTTGTATGGAGGATAAGTGTGGCACTTTATATTAGTGACGTGGTTTTAATTAATGAATGACACATTTATTTATTTAATTCCACATTTAATTAATTATTGACACATATAATTATTTATTTAATGCTGTATTTATTTATTTAATTTTGGCACTTTTTTTTGCTCCATACTTTTGGGGCTCCTCTGTTTTTATTTTATTTTATTTTTATTTTTTTTTACAATTTCTGGTCTGAAACATTAATTCAATAAGTTTTTTTTTCCAGCAATTTTCATCAGGTTTCACCACAATTTTTTGTGAAATCTCAAATGTGTACTTAAGCTTTGTAGAGTAACTCAAATCCAGTGAGTAAATCAGGCCAAATTTAATATGACATGATTTGCTACATTAGCAAGATAATGAAAAACTTCAACATCTTCTGTGATAATTCCAAGATTTTCAAGGTTTTCTGTGGGCTTCTTGATAGTGAAAATTACCAGGATCATCTGCTTTTTGCCCCTGTTTTCCCTCAGTACTCTCAAAAACCAACAAAAAAGGTTTTTGCCAGAATATAAACAAACATACCTGTTTTGCTTTGCAGTCAGGCTCCAAAGTATATTTGGTTTTATTTATTTTTTCCAGTTTTCCCAATATCTACTTTTGGTTTCTTAGTATCTGTAGGCAATGATGAGAAATGCTTTGCTTCACTGGAGAGCTAAACAGCAGCTGCCTTTCATTTTAAAAGTAAAGGTATAATGTGTAATAACTACATGGATTTACTGACATAAATGTGTTATATTATCTATATGTATATCATGAACTGTATGAACTGATATATTATGTATTATGTATATGAACTGAAAGTCTCAATCTTTATATCTTTATGACTTGTCTTAGAAATTACTATTTATATTACATAGCAGTGGGTTCCCATCTATGGTGGCAGACATCTTTTGCAACATGGAAGTGCAGAGCTGACAAACTAGTGATTATAGAGATTGCCATTACACTCCAATGTGGTCTGAAGGCAGGGGAGAGTGGATGTGGCTGACCGTGAGGAGGACGGCATGACATCAAAGGAGCCGCTAGGGAGAAAGAGCAGAAAGAGACGACGGTCGCCAAGGCTAGCATCTAGAGGCTAGGTGCTGGAAATGGACAGAGGACTGCTAAGGAACAGAGAAGGCTGCGGGCAGTGACTACTGGATCAGGATGAGAGAAGGCATCAGCTGGTCCGTGTCTTGGCTGGTGGTAGGATATGCCACAGTTTTTCTAGGACTAAATTAAAACAGTTTTTAGTTTTTAAACTCACAAACCTCTTTAGAGCTTTTCCCACTTTGTCCTTTGTCAACATTATTTTCTGTCTTCTATTTTGATTTAAGAAAGCTTGACTCTGCAGCCTTAAACAGTGGTCAATCCATGATACTTTCTCAACTAATTCTAATACTTGTCAACGTCCTTGAGAAAACAGTGTTGAAGAATTTAATATTTTCATGCTGCAATCTAAAGTAATGTTATCATCACGGACATTGGGGAAACCATTTTGTACCATCACAGCCTCCGTATTGTTGGAGGGCAAAGAGTATCTGATAGAATTCTCCATGCTCGCATGCCACTGTTGAGCTGGTGATGGTTAATTTTTTTGCTTTTTACTAAATTCGGAACGATATTTGCAAGATTTTTTCTACAAAACGGACACCTCTCTGCAACCACAGCAACATAGATAGTAAGCTACAATCACATTTTCTTAAAAATGTTCTTCTCACTGGGTTGGTAGAGTTATTTTGGGCTCTATGCAGAGCTTGCTTGTTTTCAGTGGGCAGTGAATGTCTGGAAATTGCAATACTGGAGGAAAATATAAAAGAAAAAAATGTAATAGCGTCACCAGACAGTGGTGAAGTTGCATCAAAATCATCTTATGTGTATGCCATCTAAAGTTTATCGTACTATTCCTGCAACATTTTGAGAAATGTCCCATATATTACCCTATATACCAAAATACTCAGTAAAGTCACTTTTGCCCTATATAAGATAGAAAATAAATTAATGAAAACAATTTTCTTAATAAATCAAACAGTTTTGGATAAAATAATTTCACTTTGATAAATCTTTATCATTTAAATAGATAATGCACAAAAACTTTTTCTGTCAATGAAAAAAGTATTAAAATAACAATTAACTTACCAAAGTGTATTGTAGAACTATAAAACTCACATCACAGTGTTGTGGGAAAAAAGTATTCAACCATTCATCCTGGTTAAATAAACGGAGATCGATGGATTTCACTCAGTCGGCACATTTATTCATATCTTTGCAGAGGCAGAGAACAGTTCATCCTACAGTTGTAATGGCACAGCATTCTGCTCTGTTCTGGGCAGGGTTCGTCCCCCGTTACTTACAACAATGGAATGCAGTCAGAGTCATAACAAATTAGACACACTTTGGTTAACAGTAACATGTTATGAATAAACCTTGAGAAAGAATCTGGATTGTTATGGGAAGAAGCTATGTCTGGTATACAAACACCAGCCTGAGAGAAATGTGTGACCTTGAGAGAGAAACAGACTGAGTGAAAACTTTTTATAGTGAGTAAATATGATAAATCAATATATAATAGAAGAAAGATAAAAATTTTCGGACAACAAGAGTCTGCTTGATTAACGAGTTTGAATATGACTTTATAATCATTCTGTTTTCCGGTGGAATTTCTAGATTGTTCATCACTGTTCTGAACTGGACTCAATTGATCTCAGTTTTTTTTCCGCTTTTTCTGATTTTTTGACTCTACTCTCTTCCAATCTTCTTCGTTTTCACTATTTCCTTCTTCAATCGCTTCCCGCTACTCAGTGCCCAGGACATTTAGCGATTTAGAAACACGCTTCCGCGATAATCAGCCGATTTCTTTCTGTTTCATTTGTAACCTTGTTGGTTCAGTTTTACCCAGTTTCAAGTGACGTTGACATTAAGGCTGAATTCTCATTGGTTAATATAAATGACTCACGTCGGTTGTGCTTGTTTCATCTAGTGGTCACCTGCGGTGAAAGATGAATTTCAGATCAGCGAGGGGACGAAGTTTACCTTGCTTTTAAAAGCAAGATGAGGAACCATGAAGCTGCTGAGTTTCATGGTTCTTTTGGAAATATCTCTACATAATGTGGTGGCAGGTAAGTTACTAAAACACTAGATAAGATCTAATAACGAGATTCTGAAATCTAATGATTTAACTAGATTTATGTGTCTGCGTATGCTATGGTGATTAGATGTTTTCACTAGGAAATACAGATAAAGACAAAGTTATTATTTCACATTTGTTTCAAAACACAAAATATTAAATTCAGGGGCGGATCTAGAAAAGTATTTATGGGGTGGCAAGAGGGGGGGGGGCAGGAATTTTTTAGGGGTGGCAACATATGGCATTTGTTTACACTGAATTTAATCACAGTTATCACAGTTTGGTGAGAATAGTATGTACAGTACTAGTAGTGTTTCATGTGAAACAGTTCATATTAATAATACATCGTACAATGTGATCTCACTTAATAGGGAGATAGAAGAATGATAACACTACTTCTAGAGGGGCCTTATGACAGGAAAGGTATTAAGGTAAGACACAGGGTACTGAGTGGCAGATGTGTGAGATTGACTGTCAGAGAGGCAGCTTTGCAGCATTTGCACAAGAAGAAACTATAGAAAGAAAAAGTTACTGATCAGAGATCTATGGACTGAGCTGGACTAAAGTGAGCAGAACTACACAGTAGAAATAAAAGGGTCAAGGCACCCGAACAAGGTACTGGACATCTATGTAATGTTTACTCTGAACACACATTTACCCCATTTGTTCCTCAGTAACTTAACATACAGCAGTTAAGGCAACATGAAAGGGACATTGCATGCATGTAAATATGCTGTAGATAGAGCTGTATATGGAGGACCAACTCTGCCATATTTAAAATAAATAACATCAATAAATAAATAAGCATACAATTAATTGCCACCAAAAATACAATCAACAAATAAATGTAATTAGAAATTATATTATAATGGCAGGCAGAAATGTTAAAAGGGCAGGCAGAAAGAAATAGCGGCGAAGAAATAACTAGGTAAAAAAATACAAAGGAAGAATAAAACAGACAAAAAATATGATAACATGCACATAAATAAATACTTAAAAAATATAAGTAATTAAAAAATGAAGTTGAAGATAATAAATGACAAAAAAATAAATAAGGTAAATATTAAAAAGGCAAAGAAATAAAGAAGCCAATTGAAAGAGTTATAAACCTTATGACTAGCTGTATACTTTAATTTCTTCTTACATTTATTTTGTTGTTTGTATTTTTGGTGGCAATTAATTGTATGCTTATTTATTTATTAAGCATTTATTTATTTCTGTATTTATTTTTAAAATATGGCAGAGTTGGTCCTCCATACTGCTGTATCAACAAATCAGGCGGGTTCTGTATGTTACATCAAAATCTCCACAAATCTAAAAAGAAGCAACATAAAAATACATTTTACTTGTGAGTAGGTTCATATGGGTCATTTCTGGATAGTTTCATATTATATATACAAAAAATGAAACAACAACACTGCTTCATATTAAGCAGGATTTACACCAGTATCACATTTTTTTAACTTTTAATACTTTTTGGTTTTATTAAAGGAAATATCAGATTTTCTCAGGTGCCAAAACAAAATGTAACAGCTCTGTAAAGGCTCACCAGAGAGCAGAACATAAAGTTAACATGACTATAACAGCTGAATGCAGTGATTTCCATGTTGCTCAGCAAAGCGGTTCAAAAATTTATTTAGATCCAATGCCTTTGTGCGTTTTGATTTGAGTACAACCAAACTTGATATTCTCTTTTTCTGTCATAGTTGACCGAGGCAAATATGTCTTTATGAGCCTGAGACGTCAGGCCTAACTAACATAGATAGAGAAATAACGTTCTGCAACCTGACTTTTATCATCTCAAAATCAGCATTGCAGCTATGCTAGCAACATTGTGCTTTCATTATGATTTCATTTCTCGATAGATAGTTAATCAATTTTTACCTGTTTCATCCGTGTCTCCTCTCCCCATGACCCTGGCTCCCTCGCTTTGCCCCATTCGGTTTTCAAAACAATCAGTCTCAGTCACTCTCGCGTCATCTCGTGCTGCATTCACTGCAGTCCTACATTGGAAATTAGCGGTGGTAATTCTCAAATGATCCATAATTTATAAGCCTCGCCACCCCTACCGCCAACTGGGGTGGCAGCTGGGGTGGCAAGGCTGTGGCATTTGCCACCCTATGCCACCCCAGTAGATCCGCCTATGATTAAATTCAAATAAGAGCCTCTTTTTTTGCTTTGGCAGAGGAAAGTTTTACGGTTGTTTAAATTAACTTTATAAATACTGAGCCTACTTGTCCTTCAACCCAAAGTTTCAATAAAACTGTCATATAATTATCTTTGTCGAGCAGGAACTTCATTTTGAGACCGTCATTTGTTAATAAATTTTGTAAACATTTGTTTAAGCGAATGAGAACATTTTTAAAATAGCATTAATATGCTGCTTTTCCATGTCAAAAACTTGTTATTGGAACATTGCTTCCACAAAACTGTCTGCTCTCTGCACCCACTGCATGCAGAAATTGAGCTACTGTTGCATTTTCCTTCAAACCAGCATCCAACCATGCAGGGAGGCTTTAACTGGCTTCAATGCAGAGCTCACCTGTCCTCAATGGGACAGGGACCCTCTGCTAATTACAACAACACAGAAAAAAAATGATCGTCAAAAAAATGTTTTTGTGAATGTGTTCTCACATCGTTCATACATTTACTTTGTTGGAAACTAAGCCTATAGCTTGAACAGACAAATATTCAGTCCCTATTGTATGAATCAAAACAAAGAATAAAAACAAATAGTCTTTTTTCTATAAATCAGATAGCTTTAAATAAAAGGATTTCATTTTAATGTTGTAAGGAAATCATATTTCAATGTCAAATCATTCTGGCTTAAACATTTATATAAATGTACTCTTTATCAGACCATATTGTCCCCAAAGTTAGACCTTTTTTATTTAAAAAACAAAATCCTGTCTCATAGTCTGTGTTTTTTTTTAAATTATTTTATGCAGGCCAGTTGGTTATATATCAGCTTTAACACCTAAATTCAGCCAATCATATATTAACGGTCATCTGTCAATCAAATTTTTTTGTTCATAGCATCTTGATTCATATATTCATATCTCACAGCTTATATACACAGCGGTTGAAATCAGAATCATTTCCTTTCCCATTGAGTTCCGTCCCAGTGTTCATGGGGATGGAAGTCTGTGTCTTCGGCAGGCGTAGAGCTAACAGAACTGGCAGCGTTGTACCTGTGGGATTTTTTATTTTTTGTATCATTTCTGTATAAATCTATCAGTTTGTTGTTTACGTATTCCGTATCACAAGAAATTTCTTTCACTTCGATCCATTTTCATAATAATTCTGTTTAATAAATGCGGCCTTTTCTAAATCTGGTGTTCATATAAACAGTTTATAGTTTGTCTTGTTTCTCCTATATGTAGTAGGGTGTGTTCAACAGTTTTTGCTGCATCCAATAAAATACAGGGAGAAATATCTATACGTTGTTGTGGTCCATATAGTCTTTGAATTATTTTTCTACAAAGCTGTCAAATTTAGTATTATTTAAAAAAACTATTATTAAGCCTCCACAAGGTTCCTTTATGATCATTATCCAGGTGGAGTGTCATATACACCCCTGCATGATAAGATATATCTCTCACCCCTATGTCACAGTTAATTATTTTATGTTTATTGACATTTTGTATAAAGAAATAGTCTAATCTTAAATGCATCTGATGAGAATAAGAAAAAAAAGGAGTATTTTTGTAAGTTCCTCCATACATTTACCCAGCCTAATTCTTGAAACATTCTTTTAATCTATATTTCTTCTTTCTAATCCATTGTAGTTTTGCTGGATGAGTCAAGAAAGGGTTTAAGTGAATGTTTCAGTCTTCCCCCCTATATCAGTATCCCAGATGCTTCTATTTCAATCGTGTCAAAAATTTCCTAATAAAATGTTTATTATTTCCGGGTGGCCTATACACATTCACTAAGGTAACTTCTTTATGGTCTATGTATCCTTTGAACTGTATATTCTATCCTCCTTTGTCTATAATTTGTGAGGAGAACTGAAAATTGAACTTACAAGACAATAACATCGCCCTAGAGCTGCTTTTTGTATATGAAGACAAATACACATTTTTAAACCCAATTTTGCACAATTTTTCACATTCAGCTTTGCTATCACTCATATACCCTCTGTATGCCCAGAGTGATGTCCGTAAGGGGAGAGTTCAGTTTTTATAAAATTCTCTATGAAGTTTTACAAGTTATCACCTTCTTCTCCCTCTGTGACCCCATGGATATGAATTTTATTCCTGCATAAATTGGCTTCCAGATATGGAAGTGTTTGTAGGTCTTCTTGGACATCCATGTTGAATTCTTCTACCTCAGATACTCGCTGCTCAGCCTCCTCAAATCTCTTCATTAAGTCTTTCAGGTCTGCAAAAATGTCGTTAAGCTGTTTCCCCATCTCTTTTCTAAACTCAGACAGTGATTTGTTTATTGAGGTTCGTCTGAGCTTCTTTCAGCTCTGTAACAAAGTTAGCTCCCATAGCTCCATAGCTTTATCCGCTGCTAGCTTGCTATCCTCAGAAACCCTCTTTGATAAAACGTTTTAATACTAAAAACAGTGTTTTATAAGTTATTTGTTAGGGTGTCAAATTTGGGAGCTCGGAATTTATGCTGTTACTTGCTTCTCCGCCATCTGGAAGTCCACCATTTTTTTTAAAGAATTTTAAATGCTGACTATAAACCTTTTTTTTGTTTTTGTTTGAAAGGTTCGTCAAATGTAAACTATAATTAAACAAAACAATTAGTAAAACACAGTATGTATGCCATTAAGATTCTAAATAAAGTTTTGTCTAATCAGAATGTAAAGGATTTAAATCAAAACAGAAATATTAAATAAAGTTGACTGTTAAACAATAACATTTTTATTTGTAGTGAACAAAGTCCGCTGATATTATTAAAAGATGAAAACTTTCTGAATTGTCTTCTTTTATTGTCTAATTTTATATTAATAATGGTGTTTAGTTTATTTAACTTTTGTGAAGAAAATGTTTATTTATTCTATCATTTATACATTTTTAATTCATATTGTTATTTTTTTTTTTAGTGACCCACTCCCTGAAGTATTTCTACACGGCATCGTCTCAAGTCCCAAACTTCCCAGAGTTTGTGGCTGTTGGTTTGGTTGACGATGCCCCGATAATTTACTATGACAGCAACACCCAGAAATGTGTTCCTAAACAGCACTGGATGAATGATGCCGTAGATCCAGAGTTCTGGGAGAGACAGACTGGGGAGTTTCTGGGTCACCAGCTGGAGATCAAAGTCGAAATTGAAATTGCAACGCAGCGTTTTGGCCAAACTGGAGGTTTGTGTTTATTTAACCATTTATTGATTGTTTTCGTTGTTGCTTATAGGAAACAGGCCCCATATCCCCCCACCCCACCACCTTAAAATTTAAGCCAACAACTGTTAATATTTAATTAATACAATTAGTAAATTATCCATAAACAAGATCAAAACATAGACATTCAGGGTTTAGATAATGCTTCTATCATTGTCTCAGCAGTTATCAGTGATTCAAAACAACGTTTGTATCACTAAGATTCTCCCAGAATATTTTCGGTTTCATTTCATATTGTAGAAATTTGAGTTGTTGCCATGTGGAAATTTAGCGGCAAACACATTCATGATAAAACAGGACATGTTTTCAGTCATATAGTTTTAGCAGCCAAACAAAATGTTTTGCTGTGTTGGAGATTGTAGCAGAATTAAACTGTAACCCTTAGAAAAAGAAAAAAACCCCAGCAGATTCCAGATTGTTATTAACAACAGTGAGCTGGAAACCATCAGCAGTAATGAGAGATGGAAGAATCCAGAACTACAGAAAGGGCTGGTTTCAATCGTAAATATTCTATACTGTATGAATACTGATACCTTCACTTTGATATCGGTTCCTGAACAATCCTTTTTTGATACCAGTTTTAAAATGTAAATTCTAACAAAAAGAAAATTACATTACAATTCCAAGCACTTTTATTACATAGAAAAATAATTTTCAGTGCAAAGGAACAGTTGCAAACAAGTGACAAGTCAGTTGCTAATGCTCAGGGTTACTGTTTTACTTATTATTTTCTCTGAAGGAAACATTCACATGTCTGCTTTTTCAGGGGACAAACAAGCCCGCTCTTGGCTGACCGTGTCTCCAGTAGGGCTGCAGCTGACGATTATTTTGCTAATCGATTAATCTGTGGATTATTTTCTAAATTAATCAATAGATAATCAGATAGCAAAAAGTTCCTCTTGGAGATAATTTTTCTACATAATTAAACCAGGTGAAACTAAAACTTTTCCACTTGTGAGTTCTGGATAAAGCATGTTGACAGAAGAAAGAAAATGTCAACATAGTTTTTATTTTTGGTTTTGCTATAATTACTGCTCTGACAGCTAAATGTCATCTCCTGTTTTACAGTGTATTCTCCAGTTAACAATTGATTGATTACTAAATTCGACTTAAACAGAAATTTAAACAGTAATATTGTATACATGGACTGTATATATATATATATATATATATATATATATATATTAAGGATAGGACGGTTTATGAAAACCGTCCGAACCGCCGTTCGATTCGACTGTCACCGGTCTCGGTTCGGTTCGTGTGCGCGTTAGGTTTCATGCGCGGCCCTTTTCTCAGCCAAGCGGCGTGTACACTACAAGAGCAGAAGGTGGCTGTACTGCGACCAAAGCCAACCACCAGTAGTAAACAAGAAGAAGAAGAAGCAAAAGCAGCGTAGCGGGGGTGGAGCAAGAAAAAAATCAGTTGTTGTGGAGAATTGTGTGTGTATGGCGAGTGGGAAGAACAGGAGTTGGAAGACTGCGCCAGCGGCGCACTTTATAGTTCTGCTGTATGGGACCACTTTGCATTTAGAGTGACCTACGATGACGGGCGAAAGAAAAGCTGTGGATAAAGTGCAACAGTGTGCAAGCAGCATTGTGCAACACGCGTTTTGTTTATGCTAACAGCAACATGACCAACATGTCAGAGCTAACCCAGAGAGACCAAACATCCGTATTTCCTAGGACATATCCGTATTTCACGTCACTGTCCCGGGCGTCCCGGGTTTTCTTTTAGAAAGTGAGGAAATGTCCTGATTTTTAAATTACCTTAATTGGACCATTAAGGCACTAGGGCACTGCGCACGACGCTGCATGTGACGTAATCCCTGAGCCGCGTCAGTGCAGGCAGCCCTGTTCTTAATCAGACTATAGATAGCTTGGCTGTCAGTACGCCAGCAACATGCAAAAGCGCCAAATGTATGTTTACCAGCGATTTACAGAAGAGTTTCCACGCCTTCACCTGCTGAGAGACTAGGGGTGGGTATTGCCAAAAGAAGTCACAATTCGATTTGAATCACTGATTCACGCAGGCCAATTTATGCGCATTCTATCATGATGCATCCACGATACTTGAATTATTGCAATGCATTGCAATATTTTCTCCTCCATGTTTTTGTTTTGAATGACTCTGTGCAGCACCCCGCGGCCGGAAATGCTTGTGACACAAGGCAGCGTGCGTCAACACATCCGCAGCGCGACATCTACTGGACTGGAAGTTGTGTTACACTTGTTTTTGGCTGATGTTTAGCCAACCATTCATGCAATTTTATTTATGCATTTTTTTTCAAATTAGAATCACGATGCATCATCATGGCGATTATTTTGCACACCCCTAGTCGAGACAAATATGAGGCCTTGTGCACAGTGTGCAAAGCAAGCACATATGTCTCGGTGTCCAATGGAGGTGCAAGGGATCTGAAAAGCCACCTGGACACCGAAAGTAAAGCTAGTCTATTGGATATGTTTGTTCGTTTTTGGTACATTTTGAATAATTTTTGCTACACAAGAGGTATTTTTGTTAATTAGCTCATTTGTTAATTTATTTTTTCCAATAACCTACAGAACAGACATTATTTCGTTCATTGCTGAGGCTATCATGTGTTATTGGGGTTGAGAGTTATTGTTAACTTTTATTGTTAAGTGAGGGATGTTTAGATGAGACATTATTTCTTTCATTGTGCTATTCATTCATTACAGGAATTGTTAAGCAGTTTTTTATTAAATACATTTTTAATGAAATTATCGTTTGTTATTGTGAGAGATGATTAAATTCAAAGCAGCAAAACATGCGGAAAATGATCGTGAGGGTTTCCGCGGATCATTAAAAAATAATTACCATCCATACATTTTTGGAATTTTTTTTTCTCATTAATTTTTTGGGATTTCGGTGTAACAATCAACATATACCAAACCTAAAAACCGTGACCACGAAACCGCGAATCGAACCGAACCGCGGATTTTGTGAACCGCTCCACCCCTTAACAAATAAATAAATATATATATATATATATATATATATATATATATATATATATATATATATATATATATAAATATATATATATAATTAGGGATGGGACGGTTTATGAAAACCGCTCCAGAACCGCCTCGATTCGACTGTCTTTCGTTCCGATTCGCGGCGGTGTTTAAATTCTAGGTTCATGCGCGCTGTCTTTTTTCTCATTGGCGAAAGTGTTTACACTCCAGAGCAGGAAGGTGGCGGTGTACTGCGACCAAAGCCAACCGGCCAGTAGTAAACAAGAAGAAGAAGAAGCGAAGCAGCTTAGCTGGGTGTAGCAGGGGAAAAAAAATCTGTTGTTGTGGAGAATTGTGTCGGACTGGCGAGTGGGGAAAGAACAGGAGTTGGAAGGCAGCGCCAGCAGCACTTTATAGGTCTGCTGTGTATGGGAGCGCTTTTGCATTTAGAGTGACCTACTGGATGATGGCGGAAAGAAAGTTGTGGATAAAAAGTGCAACACGTTTTGTTTATGCTAACAGCAACATGTCATGCTAAACCGAAATCCCTCATACTCCGGTCAGCAACCCCCACTCCTCGCCCGCTGGCGCCTCAGGACCCGGCTGCTAAAAGCAAAGCCTACAGCCCCCACTGTGGCTTCGCCTGCTTCCCTCTGAGTTCCTTGGAGATGGTAGAGAGCAGGTTCTGACAACAGCCAGATGCATGTCTGCGGCTAGGTGGGCGAGACATGCATCTGGCTATTGTCAGGTTAGAGAGCACATCGCCGAATGATTAAATTCAAAAGCAGCAAACATACCGGAAATGATCCAGGGTTTCGCATGGATCATTTAAAATAATTACAATCCATTATTTTTGGGGGATTTTTTCATTAATTTCATAATTTTTTTTATGGAATTTCGTGTAACAATCAACATGTATCGAATCGAACCGAAAACCGTGACCAGGAAACCGTGAATCCCGAGAGACCAACCGTGGATTTTGTGACCCGTTCCAACACTAATAATAATATATATATATATAGTGAAGAATATATATATATATACTTATATATATATATATATATATATATATATATATATATACTCGTGATGCTAAAAAGTCAGCGAATAAAGAGAGCTTTCAACCGTGTTTTAAAATTTGCAAGGGAAGGAGCCTCCCTAATGTGTTGTTCCATAAACAAGGAGCAGCAAAATTGAGTCCTTTGCATCCAATCAATATGAAATAAAAGCATGAATAGCTGTTTCAAAAAGCTGATGTGAACATTTTTTTCTAGTTTTGCCAATTGTCTTAACCGATAAAAGCAAGATCTGAATGCTCCAATTTGCTTTCCCATTTTAAAATCAGTGTTCGCTTTGAAACCCAATTTCTTGACGGTTGATTTAAAGTATAGTGTCTGGGGTCCTAGGTCTATAGTAGTGGAGTCACAAGAGAGATTAGGCCCAAACATTATAACCTCAGTTTTCTGTGCCTTAAAATGAAAATAAATTCAGGGCCAGGCTGGCTTTAATGTCTCCTAAACAGTTCAATATAGACTTCCCAGAAAGACCATCTACAGTATTTGAGGGGCAAATAGAGGAGATCCTGGGTCAGTTGATCTGTTTTTATTGAGGACCTTGACGGGCGATGGTGAAGAGAGACTAATGCTGCAATTGACAAAAAACTAAATGGATGATGAGGTTAACTTGTTCAAAGCATATTTTTCCACAATGCCTGCGAACGCCCAGTGTGGGTCAGATTTAGTCTCAGTCCTTTCAATAAAAACTGAAGGCAGTAAATCTGCACATGATGAAATTTTATATCAATTTTCTCAGCAGTTAATCTTGGTTTTCTGTAAGATATTTAAAGGTGTTTTACTCAAAAAGGAAAATAGATAACAGAGAGGATGGAGAAAACTACAGTGATATTGTATTTGCTGTCTTCTAGGTGTTCACATTATGCAGTTAATGTACGGCTGTGAATGGGATGATGAGACTGGACAGGTTGCTGGCTTTAAACAGTATGGCTATGATGGGGAAGACTGGCTAATATTGGATGTGAAGACAAACACCTGGGTTGCTTCAAAACAACAGGCTGTAATTACTACACACCAATGGAACAATAACAGAGCTCAGCTGGAGTACCTTAAGTACTACCTCAACCAAGTGTGTCCTGAGTGGCTGAAGAAGTATATAAACTATGGGAGGAGCTCTCTGATGAGAACAGGTAGAGAAACTTTTCCTGATTTTTCTTTATTTTAACTGATTATTTGAATGTTTAATTTTACTAGAAATGTCCAATGGGAATTTTGTTTTACTACACTACATTAAAATTAAATGTGACCCAGTTTTATTTGTGGCTTTTATTCAGCTTTAAACATTTCAACCAATCTGCTTTAACTAGACATTAATCCCTTAACATTTTATATCTAAACTCTAATTGTCTCCATCTCCAGATCTTCCCTCAGTGTCCATCCACCAGAAGTCTTCCTCCTCTCCAATCAGCTGCTTTGCTACAGGTTTCTACCCCAACAGAGCAGAAATGTTCTGGAGGAAAGATGGAGCAGAGATCCATGATGGTGTGGAGAAAGGAGAGATCCTCCCTAACAATGATGGAACCTTCCAGATGAGCGTTGACCTGAAACTTCCATCATCTGAGGACGGGACAAAATATGAATGTGTGTTTCAGCTCTCTGGTGATAACAGAGACATCATCACTCCTCTGGACAAAACAGAGATCGGGATTAATGGAGGTAAGACTTTAGTATTTATATTAATTAATGGATTTAAAAACAGTAGTTAAAATAGGATTTATTTATATACATTTGTTGTAGATATTCAAGTTTGTCACTTTACATCGCTTTGCGCATTTTTAGTTTATTGGCAAAACAGAAGTGCTGACAGTGATTTCTAAGCATTCTGCTTTACATTTTTCTTTGGGGTTAAACTAAAGTTGAAAGGTTTGAAAAAGTCATGAGCAGTCTAATTTGGAAGCCTTAAAAAGTCATAAAAATGTATTTTCCACCCTAGGTTTACTCTTAACCTTACTTTTGTTCACTCTGTTGAACTCTTTTTTTTTTCATTTACTTTATCTTCAGTGTGTTATTCCATGTATTGCACTTGCGGTAATATGTTTATATATTATTTCACACTCTATTAAACTAAGAAGCCTGTGATGTAGAGCACCAGGAGGAAAGCAGATCATGTCCTGATATAAAGGAGATTGACATTTACAAAAAAAAAAACATTCTCCTATAAAAAGATTAGTGGCTGAAACAGATTTACTGTTATTTTATGGTTAAAACATATGAATCTTTAGACTGATCTCTACCATCTCCTCAGCAGCTACAGGCCGACATTTCCTCCATGATAGGAGATTAACCTAAATCAGATTTAACGAACGTGCTGAACAGAACATTGATCACAAACATTTATTTAGCTAAGAAGTCTCCTAAATCAGGCTGCCTATTGACAGAGAGGAGATGGTCTAATGTCCCCCGAAATAAAATCTTGATGGGGTAGATAATTTGCCCCTCCCTCCCCTGCCAGTCTGAACTCCCATTTTAACATCCAATACAAATGAGCCCAGAAGTAACCTGATTGACTATAAAGAGTCACAGTGGAGGATCAGAGCTGAAAGGGTTAAACTATGATGAAGCTGTGATGTTCTGTTAGATTCATCATATTGATTCATGTTTTCACATACTTTTTTCATAATAAAAACAAAATAGAAAAGTAGAAACTATTTTTGTTAGTGGGAATATTATTCATTCTCCCCATAGTATTAATTAGTCTGTGGAAATGTTTCTCCTTCATAAAAGCCTTTATCTTTGGATCAGCCTCCCTCCCCCTCATTTTAACAAGTGAAGCAAAAAACAACACAGCTGCTTAGATGGGGTTGATGCTTTTGAATCTCTGTTTTTGCAAACATGAACCTCGGTGCTTAAAAACTATAATTCTGCAATTTTGAATATACACAACCACGCCTGCCCCTTTGAACCACCCTACGTAACCACGCCTTCAAAAAAAAAGAATGGGCATGCTGTCTGCAGCGTGTCTAAAGAAGCAGGAGCAGCGCTGATGATACAGAGTGCTATGATCACTGCTCTGAAACTGTAACGCCTAAATTAACTTAAAAGGCCGAAATCCGCCGGAAAAACATGTTCGCTTTTATTATCCTGGTGTCTGCAGTTTGCATTGCGTACATGAAAACCACCTTTCAGCCGCCACGGTGAACCGCGCGGTGGCGACTGGGCCATAGGCTGCTGTTAAATGGGATTCCTAGTGACAGAGCACCGCCAGTGTATGGGGGGTCTGAGCGGCTCCGACAGAAATAATATTTGAAAGCAGGATGGTAATCTGGATGACCTCAGTGCAATGACGATGATTTCAGGTGGACTTTCTCACCTCAAAATAGATTCAAACTACTTTTATCCACTGATCACAGCAAATCTAGCTGCTATTGTTACAGGCAAAGAAAGGATAGTGTAGCTCCGCCCAACACGCATTAGACCCACTTTTCCCACCGTGCAGTTAGAGTAACAAAGATGCTTCAGCCCTGCATCAGAACTAAACTTGTACAATTATAAAAAAGTACGCATGTTTTTGCTGGTCGTGCTGCTTTAGGTGTGAAAAGGGTGACCAGACATCCTCTTTTTCCGTGGGGAATTTCAAAATTGTCCGGGAATTTGGTCGACTACAGTGCAGCAGAACAGAGCTGTGAGCTCCTGGGCTGTGGACAGAGCGACTGAACCTGACCCGGTAACGGTAGCCTGGACACCGGCGGCCCCGTGTTTATTTTCACCGGATCGGGTTCGGTCCCTCTGTCCCCGGCCACCGGGGTTCCCGGTCCAGTCCAGTCAGCGGCCCCCACCCCCAAAAAAGTGCCCTCCTATCTAGAAACCCAAATCTGGTCACCATATGTGTGAACGTAGCATAACAGTGGCTAGCTTCCAGCCATGGCATCGTGTACAAGCATTCGGGGGTTGATTTGTTCATGTGTCAGGGTACGCGCACAGGGGGGAGGGACAAGCAGATGACCATGATTGACGTGTCAGGAACCAATCGTGTACAACAGACCGTCTTTTGTGATTGGTTGCCATTATTCATTGATTTCTCACTGTAGCTGCACCATTTATTTTAGTTTCACTTCCAGACATTCTATTTCTTAAGCTGCTGTGGGGAGATCTTTAAGTCACATGGTAAAAAATGCATCAGAAAATATCTCCTGCAGCACCTTTAAGCCCAAACAGAAGTTCTGGTCTGAACAGAACAACCATTTTACTCTATCTGTAAAAGGAGGAAAATCAAGGTGATGTTTTTTTTATTATTATTATTGTTTTAAAACCCTCACAAGACAATGCTTCAATGTTACCAAAAGGAGTAGGCTAATGGGTTTTAAACAATTATTTGTGGTTTTTACAGCAACTTTAACACAGGGAAGGACATTTAATGGTATTTTACACGTCCAAGTTTTTTCTTCAATAAAGTTCCTATTTTTCTTTTATAAATTTTATATTATCCACAATGGTTAATTTTGATAATAAAGAGAATAAATGTGTTGCCAAAGGTTTCATATGCAGAAGGATTCCTACAATGGAAGTCGACACTTTGACCAGATTCTCTTGATTTGATCATATATTTCTCATAGTTTAGGTACGTTTGGTTAAATTGTGCAGAAATATCAATCCGCCTGGCGCACTGCCCACTGAAGCCTGTGTAAAACAAATGAACTTTAAATAAGTAGGTTCTAATTTGTTGCAGATAAAGTCAATATATTGATTTATAAAACATAATTTTTTTTTAGGTTTTGCAATGTTTTTGAAGCTGTTTAGAGTGCACAGAGAGCTGCTTTTTTGTTCTGTGTTTATAAAATGTATTTATTATTTACTGATTATTTTGAGCGAGGTTAAGAAAATGTCTTTTTAATGACATAAGAATCAGAAAAATAGGAACAGTTGAATCGGTGATTCCAATGAAAGCAGTATTTTTAATGTCTTACCTTTACACAGGTACCAAAGGTTTGCATCTAAATCTGATATTTATGAAGCTATAATTTATTTCAGTTGAGAATTTTTCCAAGCAGAAATGATTCCAAAACACTTAGAGCTCAGCAAGTTGACCACATTTAGTTTGTGTTTGGTTCATAAGTGAAAAATGATATTGGGATAAACTCATATCGCTGAGTTAAAATTCAGATGTCAAAAAACAGTAATATTCTAATTTTGAATTAAAATCCATCAATGTTTTAACTGCAGTTTTTACTCAAGTCTTTGAAAACCCCCAATATTTCTTTTTCACATTTTTTGTTTTCCAAAGTTCTGTGACAGCTTACATAGTTTAATCAGTTTAAATGATTTTCTTTCAGGAAACTCCATTGGGATTATTATTGGCATTATTGTACTTATGGTTCTGGTTTTGATCATTGTTGAAGTCGTCGTCATCTGGTTGAAGAAAAGAGATAATGGTGAGAAACCAAGATTTTCTATGTATCATAAAATCTGCTTACATAATATTTATTTTCAATACAGCTGTTTTTATCGGTTGTTGTTTCTGAGCAAACATGACATTTTAAGATTTAATGCTGTAATTCATTTACATGCAAGTATTTCATTGTTTCCTTTTATAAAAACTATGGATAAATGTTATGCTTTTTTCTTTCAGGATTTAAGCCAGCAAATAGTGAGTATTACAAATATTTCCATCCTTCTTTGTCTATTAATACTAAGTTGCTGATGTGGCTATTTTAAAGCCAAATAGAACAAATTAACATTTTATTTTAATTTTGTAGCTTCTGACACGTCGTCCGCCTCTTCAGATGAATCAATTCCCGAGAAAGTAAGTTAATTATGATAAAATATTGTTAAAGTGTAATCCATTTAGGGTCAATCTTAGATTAAATTTTACACTGGATTTCAGACATTTATTTCAAAGTATAAACCTAACTTGGAAGATTTACCTCATTAATAAAACTGTCTATTTATCAAATTTCTCAACAGATGAACAGCAACAAGCAGAAGATTATGAAGAAAAAGTACCGGAATAGAAAATCAAAAAAGATACGTCTATAAATCACATTAAAATATGTAAATAAGAGAGAATTAATCTTTTAATGTTTTTGTCATGATCTGGCCCGATTGCTTTACCTTCATTGGTTATTCCATGCACCTGTTTCTTTGGTTTATATTCTGTTCAGCTTGAGCATTCGGGGCCAGATTATTATTTGTTTTCTGTTAGCCTGTCTGTTCAGTTGATGTCAGGGTTCATGTCCTGGCGGCCAGTGGAACGAGGGTTTTTGTTTTTGTCTCGTCTCCTGATCGTCCACTGTTCCTCCCCTGCTAAGTCTTCTGGGTTTTTTGCTCTATATGTGGGGAGGTTCAGTGTTTATCCCAGTAAGTCTGGAGACCAGTTTAAAGGTCCTGCATCAATTTCTGGTTGCACGTCCGGTCTCTGCTACCTTATTCCACTGAGCCTGCCCGTCTGCACCTGATCCTGTCTGCTCTTGTGCGTGTCCGCCTGGTTGCGCTTTTGGACTCTGTTTGGACTCTGAAAGTGCTTGAGAGTTCTAGGATGCCTGCAAGCCTGGATCCTGCCTGATCTGTCTATTCCTGACCTGTGATGGCCTGTACTGTTAAACCATAGTGTCAGAGATTGGACGGTGCCCCGCCCCCCTCCTGCAGCATCCGCGAGACGCAGATCCTAACGGCTTCATTTTAGTTTTGTTTTTCATTTAATAAACTTTTTGAACTTTCCTACTGACTGTTTCACCTTAAATACTGGGTCCATCTGTCCCGTTTTATGACAGTTTTAACCATTTTGTATCAGGAAAACTAAGTTGGTGTTTTCCTCGGTTTTTTCAAATCTGGCTCTTTTTTCTATTTAACGTCTTTGCTTGGTAAAAGTTTGTATGTTTAAATTCTAAGTAAAATGTCCATTTCTAAGTACATTAAACTCCTTTTTCCAAGGATTTTTTTCTCATTTAACTTTGTCAGTAAAGGTTTCTAAGTCAATAAAGGAATTATAAGGTATTTTATTGTGACTTTGTTGTTTCTAGAGCTCGAAAGGTTGTTTTTAAAAACAATATCTCTGTTTTTGAACAGTTTTTTCACATTTTATTTCAAAAAAGCCCTCCACACGATTTTCACAAAACTGAAAGTGATTTTCTTCTCTCGTAACACTTTACTTGTTTAGCTTTAAACTTTTCTAGTCCTTCAGGATACTTTTTAGTTTTGCTTTGAACATGAGAAAGGATATTTATACAATCTCTGACCAAAAGTCAGTCAACAAACTTTTAAGACTTCTGATTTGGAAGCACTTTCTTTCCAGAAGCCTTTCACAAAAACTCCACCAACAGCCCTCTGCTCCAGTCTAATTATAGGTAGCAGAACATTTAGCTGGAAGTTTTTTCCTTCTCAAAGCTGTTAACAGCTGTTTCTAACAGCTTGTCAAATTAATCACATTGCTGATATAGTATTTTAGGCAGCAATGCCAGATTTGAGAGGATGCAATGAGGCTATTGGATCCTCTTGATCTTTAATTGCCAGATTCACAAACTGAATTTTATCAAAGTTACCGGTAAGTCGTGCACACTCAAAATTAGTCTAGAACCCCTTTTCTCTTATTTCTTAATAAGAAATTGTTTTTTTTCTATCTCTATTTATGCATTTTCCACATTACTTCATCCCTAATGCACAGACCATTTGTGCTGGAGAATAAACACCCAAACAGCATTTTATTTTTCATCTCTAGGAACCAGTGAGGTCCAGAGCCTTAAAGGCTGCATTCAAGAAAATTATTGATTCAATTAAATTTTGTCAATTTTATAATTTTAAATAAAATTCAGAACCAAATAATTGGCTTGTACATAACAAACTTATCCAAATCTAACAATCTGAACCATTTCTGGTCAGTTTTGTTTTAATTATTCAGTCTGGTTTCATCTACTTAAAATGACCAAAAAAATGCTTAACTGTGTTGATCAATGCAGTCATAGAAATTTTTTATTTTATGAACTTGTTTATCTAAAAACTATTTATTAAAACCAATCACATGCCAATGTGTACTATGCCAATATGTGATGAGTGAATTTCTCCGCTGTGAGATCAATAAAGCTCATCTGATCTAATCTAAAACATTGATGTATTTTGCTAACCTTAATGAGATTATAGCTGCTTATTTTCTATAGTAACATTTTCAAATCCAGTAAAACAGTAAACTGGCATCTAATGGACTCTGGTGGAGAAGAAAAACACAGACAGACTACCAGACCAGGTTTATGAGAAACAAAAAATACCTTAACTGAATACATTTTAAGCTTGTCTCCATATATGTACAGAGAAACCTGAAATTGAAGTCTAAATGTAATGTTCTCACAGTGAATTAGTATAAACAGAGCTAGCATATAAAACAGTACTATGCCATAGGAGAGATGTAAAAAAGTGAGTTTTAGAAGCCATAAGTTTTGAGGTAGAAACCAAACACAAAGTTATATTAAATGGGTTTATTGAACATTAGATCTGTCAGAAAAAATCCTTTTTTAATCAACGACTTTCTGGTGCTAATCTTGTTATGTTATGTTTAAAAAAACCCTTGTTTAATGAGATTTAACAGAGGCACCTATTCTCAGGGCAGACACCGTCAAACTATAATTTCCTTTGTGAGACGACAGTAAAGGTGGGGGGAGTGACCCCCTTGCTTAAAGATATTCTGAAGTTTAATAAGTTTTTCCGTGCAAATTTGACACTTGAATATTTGAGTCTAGGTAAAGATTCTGGTTTGAGCCATCTTCTGGAATATTTAGATGCATCCTAAGTCTGTAAATTACCCCTTTTAATGATTTTGATGACCTTTTAAATGTGATGTGTTTAATATGACTGATTTGTTATTGTAGGATATTTCAACACTCACATTGACATTCCTGAAGACAGAAGAGCAGAAAAACAATGTGATACTCGTAGAAACTTCTTTAACTCCACATGTTAAACACAAAATATTCCAACAGGGATAAAGTTTAGACTTACATACTTAAGACTCTTCCAAGGTGTCTGTAATATGCAGATCTATCTGACCACTTTCTGTTATTCTTGAAAGCATAATTTCCAATGACTCAGCTAGCCAAAGGGATATTGCAATAAAACATGTCTATAAGAATGGTTGTGTAGCAAGATTAGAAACAAACTAAAAGTCGCTGAGAGGCTGAGGTCAGGCTGTTCTTATGCCCCTTTTTGAAACGGCAATAATCGTAGCTATTTGTGTAGCGTTCAACAAACAATACATTGGCTAGCTCACTTACTCTCCTGCTGTGACATTCTAACAGGTGAGTAATATGCCCAGTTACAAATCTCTGTGCACATCTAGTTTACGGACACATCTACAAAGTATAACAAACCATAATAACTCTAAAAACCAGACAAACGAACATCAATTTAGCTTTTCTGTTCTGGCTTCTACAGATGCAGATACTAAAACTAGATTTACTCCATTTCTCCAACTAACTTTTTCATGAGCTGGTAGATAACTTTAGTTCTTTAATCTCAGCGAATTAGTTCAGTTTCTTCAGTAAAAGTATAGTTTTATTTGGGAACGAAGATCTAGAGTGCTAGAGTGTAGAGAAGTGCTCCACCAATCAGAATGGAAAAAAAAAAGGGAGCGATGAAAATCTGAACACAAATGGAGAGAGTCTAGACTTTACATCTGAGATTTCACACATGCAAGATAATTTTTATTTTCTGAGATCATCAACAAAAACATTTAAGACAAAAATGTTCATGGTGAACGGGCTAACACACTCTCTTGTTACTGTAGCATCTGAACTCCACTGAAAAGATCTCAAAAGATTAGAGGGGCAGCCTGTACTCCCTAGTTTTATTTTTTCTTTTACTCAAACAAAATAAGTACCACATATAAACAACCTAAAAGTCTGCCTAAAGTTTAGTTTGTCAATTCGAGGCATTCTAGTTCTGTTCGCAGTTGGGTTTAAAACAAATTTTCCAAGAATTCTGCAGCCATTTCAAGATTACTCTAAATAGTCTTTTGGGGCTCCTCTGTTTTTTTTATTTTTATTTTTTTTTACAATTTCTGGTCTGAAACATTTATTCAATAAGTTTTTGTTTTTTTTCAAGACTTTTGGGTTTTTGTTTAGAAAGAATTTTTATCGGGTTTTATCACTATTTTTTGTAAAATCTCAAACGTGTACCTTTAAAGCTACAGTGTGTAACTTTTCAGCGACATCTACAACGTCCAGACTGCAGACTGCAGCGGCCTCTGAACTATCTTCCCCCCAGCTACGCCCCCACCCAGTGCATGGCCCGGTACGGGACAAAATGTCTTCCACGACGTCGGAATCGCCTACCTTCTCAAGTGATGAGGTTTGCTTTACATAGATAATTTTACAGATAGTATTTCATTAGTCTGTGTAGGGTATAGATTTCATGTAGACTTTTAGATAATAAATATACCCGTTATTTTTCTCGTTGCGTTCGCTAGACGTTTTGGTATTGCTACTTTGCATGGTGATATAAACACAAAACGAAGTAATTGTAGCCATTAGTTTAACAGCTTAGATTAGTGTTCGCTGGAAGAATATGAGTATTCCCCGTTTACAGAGCTTCTCAAGTCTTGTTTTGTGGCATGGGGGTACAAGGCTACGGTGGAAGTCGGAGAGGAAGAGGGAGAGGCGTGCAGCCAGGGCCAGGCGAGGGAGAGGTGCCAAGCGGGGTGAGAGCAGAGGAGAAGTGCGTTTGAAGATCTCCAAAGCGAGCCGGAGAGAAGTAACCGAGGTATATATCCAGAAAATTATTTTTACAGAAAATTACTGAATCATTACCTATGAAGCGTCAGTGGACGTTAAGCTGAATAAGTATACTGGAGTAGTAACAGCATCACGCAGCATGTTATTGTTTTGAACAGGCTCTAGGCATCCTGTACTCTTCAAAAACTGCAGTGATATTAGACAATTGTGTATGTAGGATTAATTACCTGTCCAAGAGAAAACCTGGCAACTTGAGCGTCACTTTTGAAAACCTTTTCACCTCCATCAGTGACTTCCATCGTGTAAATGCTGTGTTAATGTTGATCCGTGTTTTTTGTCGTTTCTTGTCACGCTTGGCGTTTTATTCTTTCGTCGTGTTTCGCTTCTTTTGTAGATGACGGGGTTCGATTAATCGGCCGGCTTTTTCGTTGTGATACAGGTAGGCATGATCACTCCATTAGATCTGATGTTTGGCCACACAGTGCCAAACAGTTTACAAAGTCACTCACGCCTGCCGCCTTGTTCACCTTTCTTGTTACTGCGGCGTATACCTACTTCTTCTTCTTCTTTGGTTTCAGGCAGACTAAACGCTTCTCAGGCATAATACTGCCATCTACTGTTCAGTACCGTCTCAGTTACATCTCCTCTCAAGCTTGCCATAGTTATTTTCGAGGCGTAATGGGGGAGATCTCGCAAATCAACTAGTTTGTTGCCTCTCTTGGTTGCCGTGGCGAAGATGTCAGCCTCCATGGCTGCGGTATGACCACGCTCCTATGTAATTATAAATAACGAATTCTAAAGGCAACGCAAATATTATTATGGTTAAAGGCTGGCAGGCTCATAGGTGATGATAAATAACATAGTTATGTATATAATATATTCAATTTCTGACTTTATATCCCTGTAAGGTATTATTACACACTGTAGCTTTAGAAAAAGCTTTGTAGAGTAACTCAAATCCAGTAAGTAAATGAGGCCAAATTAAATACATACAATTAATGACATAATTTGCTACATTAGCAAGATCATGAAAAACTTCAACATCTTCTGTGATTATTCCAAGATCTTCAAGGTTTTCTGTGAGCTTCTTGATAGTGAAAATTACCAAGATGATCTGCTGCTTTGCCCCCGGTTTTTCTCAATACCTTTAAAAAACAAACAAAAAAAGGTTTTGCCAGAATATAAACAAACATAATTGTTTTGCTTTACAGTCAGGACCCAAAGTATATCTGGTGTTATTTTTTTTTCCAATGAGGCAATGATGAGAAGTTTTGTTACACTGGGGATCTAAACAGCAGCTCCCTTTGATTTAAAAAGTAAATGTATAATGTGTAATAACTACATGGATTTACTGACATAGATGTGATATATTATCTATATGTATATCATCTTGTATCCCCTATGAACTGAATGTCTCAATCTTTATGTCTTTATGCCTTGTCTTAGAAATTACTATTTGTATTAAATAGCAGTGGGTTCCCATCTATGGTGGCAGACATCTTTTGCAACATGGAAGTGCAGAGCTGACAAACTAGTGATTATAGAGATTGCCATTACACTCCAATGTGGTCTGAAGGCAGGGGGGAGTGGCTGTGGCTGACCGTGAGGAGGACGGCATGACATCAAAGGAGCTGCCAGGGTGACCAAGGCTAGCATCTAGAGGCTAAGTGCTGGAAATGGACGGAGGACTGCCAAGGAACAGAGAAGGCTGCGGGAAAAGTGAGTACTGGATCAGGATGAGAGAAGGCATCAGCTGGTCCGTGTCTTGGCTGGTGGTAGGATACGCCACAGTTTTTCTAGGACTAAATTAAAACAGTTTTTGGTTTTTAAACTCACAAATCCTCTTAAGAGCTTTTCCCACTTTGTCCTTTGTCAACGTTATTTTCTGTCTTCTATTTTGATTTAAGAAAGCTTGACTCTGCAGCCTAAAACAGCGATCAATCGATGATAATTTCTCATCTCCTAAGTCTTATACTCCTCAACATACTTGAGACAACAGTGGTGAAGAATTCAAAAATTTCATGCTGCGATCTAATGTAATATTATGACAGACATTGGGGAAACCGTTTTGTACCATCACAGCCTCCGTATTGTTGGACGGCAAAGAGCATCTCTGTAACTACAGATTTGAGGTTAGTGGTAGAATTCTTCATGCTCGGATGCCACTGTTGAGCTGGTGATGGGTCGTTTTTTTTCTTTTTAATAAAGTTCGAACGATATTTGCAAGATTCTGCTTTTCCGGCTCAGTAACTCATTGAAAGGAAACATTTCTTCTACAAAACGGACACCTATCTACAACCACAGCAAGGCAGATAGTGAGCTACAATCACATTTTCTTAAAAATGAGGTAGAGTTATTTTGGGCTCTATGCAGAGCTTGCTTGTCGTCAATGTGCAGCGAATGTCTGGAAATTGCAATACTGGAGGAAAGAATAAAAGAAAAAAATCTAATAGCGTCTCCATACAGTGGTGCACTGGCATCAACATCATCTTATGTGTGTGCAATCTAAAATTTATCGTACTTAATTCCGATTCCAGCCACACTTTGAAAAATGTCTCATATATTACCCTATATACCAAAATACTCAGTAAAGTCACTTTTGCCCTATATAGGATAGAAAATAATAATAATGAAAACAATTTGGAATAAAATTATAATTATTTGATAAATCTTTATCATTTAAATACATAATGCCTACACTAAGTTATTTTTTCTGTCCATGAAAAAAGTATTAAAATAGCAATTAACTTACCAAACTGTATTGTAAAACTATAAAACTCACATTACAGTTTAAACATCCCATCTCTCTGGATTTAGAGAAAAATGCTTACATTTGTTTTTGGTCATTTTTACCCCCTTTAAATTAGTATGTAACAAGCAAGAACTTCTCTATGGTATATTGTAGTACAATAAAGCTCACAGCACTATTGAAACACCAGTTATGTTTTGCTACCGTGCAAATGTGAAAGTTGCAAAAGCTGTCATGCCTTGATCTTTTTTTTCTTGCAATTGTATCAGCCACTGCTTTCAGAGCACATGTGCAATACAGTAAATGTGATGTCTGATGAACAAATTAAAAGCCCTTTCCAAGTAGATGAAGATACTCTCCTTGATGAAGGACAGAAGAGTATGGAAGTAAATCTGTGCCGTTGGGATTTAAAGGTCGTTAGGGGGGGACCGAGCTTCAGAATCATAGAGAGGTTTCAGATATTACAGGCTAACAATGGAACCAAATGACCCATTCATCGGTTTCCATTTGCATGTTTCCTCAAACTCACTGCTGATCCAGACATTTGAATTGAGAAAGCTTCCTGGAGAGGTGGCTTAAACGTCTTCAAATCTCAAATCTTGGAAACCAAGTCCAGTGGATTTTTTTTTTTTTACTTTTATGGAATGACTATGACCTGGATGACTAGGAATATATTCAGAAAACATTTTCATCCTTAATACATTTTCAATACCTGTTTTTTTTTATTTTGACTTTTCAGTAGTTAAAAAAAGCAGCCTCTTCAAATTCAATCTCAATATTTTCAGCAACTAAGATTCAACTGGCTCAATTTCACTGTGTTAAATTTAGCGTCTAAATTTAATGTAAAAAGGGAAGGGTTACTTCAGGTCACAGACGTTAGCAATGGATTGTGGCGTCCAACACTCAGCCAATCCAGTTACAGTTTCTTAGTCACGTGACTGGACGTTTTTGACGCTCTTACTGAAGGAAAACCAGCATCACGGAGGCGGCCAGGAAAGCTAACGCATCCGTGAGTTTATTGTTTTCATTTTTCTACAAGTTGCAATTGCAAGCAAGTATTGTAACGGGATTGGCTGGGTGTTGGGCCACAACCCGTCACATGACTAAGAAACTGTAGCGGGATTGGCTGGGAGTTGGACGCCACAACCCGTCACGCGATGAAGAAACTGTAACGGGGATTGGCTTGGTGTTGGGCCACAACCCATCACGTGACTCTGAAACTAAACCGTAACGGGATTGGCTGGGTGTTGGGTGTCAATATTCCTCCATACTGGTAGGGTCAACGTATTCCAAGTGTCCTGGAGTGCCTGTAGCATCCAGAATTCCCTACCGAAAACAAAGTCATTTAGAAGTGCTTTTTTAGAGCATAAACAGTAGTGTATAGGATTTCCTGAAAGCGCACATGCGACGCTCACGTTTCAGCGGCCTGCTACGAGCGGCAGACCAAACCAGCGCCATTCAGCTCGCGCAAAGAAGTCATGCTCTTCCTCAAAACTGAAGTCCTCAGACATTTTTCTTTTCGTTGTTTCTTTTCTTTTGCACAGGTAAACAGCACATTTCTTCTTTTCGCTTGCATTGTCGGCAGAGCAGATGCTGAATCGCGCTTTCATCTGGTTTGGTCTGCGGCTTCCTTCGCGTGCGTGAGCAGGCATATCTGGCGCTTTCAGAAATCCTTTACACTACCTTTATGCTCTAAAACATTCTAAATGAACTTAAGTTTATTCGAGTAAATTCTGGATGCTACCCACTCAGGACACTTGGAATACATTAGACGAGCAGTATGGAGGAATATTGGACGTTTTTTTGTGGACTTTTTATGGACCTTTCTGTCTCGGAAACCATAGACCTCCATTATTTGAATGTCAGCAGACAGCAAGAAGCCTCCCAGATCTCCAGATGCATTTGAGATAATATCAAAAAGTACTCAAGTGTTATTCAGCATGGGGTGAGTAGAAAATGAAGGCTAATCATGTTTTGGGTGTACTATTCCTTTAATGCCAAGCCTAAAGAATGGCCAACACTCTGGTCTTACTCGTGACAACTTAGGAACACACGCATGATCACTTCAAAATTGTAAATATTCAGTTTTTTTTATTTTTATTAGCTTGTTTATTAGGCTATCATGCTTTATATAGCTAATAAATACTACTATTCAGATATATAGACATGCTACCCATAATTTTGAATTAAAAACAACAGTGTTACTGTGGCTTACCTTTTCAGAAGAAAGGCCATTGAAGGTCCCTTTTTACTCCCAACGCAGCAGTGAGAACATTGACAGTAGTCCTTGTCCCAACTTTGATCTTTTAATGGCACATGATAAGGTTATTTTTTTCTCTCTCTATTTTCATCTAATGGGGAGTTGCCATCGGTGATGGAGTTGAGCTGAATGCCAGTCACTTCTGGGTATCCACAAAATCCATCTCCATAATGAAACAATTGTTTTGCTAGATTTTCTTTTTGTTTTTTAAGTTTCAATAATTGAAATTCAATTGATACTAAGACATAGACAAACTTGATTGTCGTTTTGTATACACTCTGTGTATGCAAAATGAAATTTCTTTCATACAGCTTTCCAACTGTGAATTTTTTGAGCAGCACCTTAGCAGTGAAAAGGAACAATAAAGTGCAGCACTGATCAAAATGTAAACAGTGTAGGAGATACATGGCATAAAAAGGCATCGATGTGGAAGGTTCAGGGCAGTGCAAATAAAGTGACAACTTCATCCAAAAGTCTGGACCACAGCTTAGAACTGGGTGACCTGGCCCTTTGTCTTCTTGTCACCTCCCAAATCGAAGTGCTTGGATTTCTTGATGGTGAGCCTTCTCTTCAATCTGTAGTTGGGTTCCACACACTAAAGCCTCAATACAGTTTTCTTTGTTGTTTTGGCCTTTATACAGAAAATCTGCTTTGTTTGACCATTTTATCTGCTCTGCTTTCTATTGTATCTCCTCTTACCCTGTGCATAGAGGGAATCCTTTCCCTTCTTGTAATGGGTCACTTTGTTGTTTGTGCTTCTTGCACTTTTTCCAGTAAGTCATGCATGTCTATGGGACGTTCACCATGACTGCGGCTCCGATGATGAGGAAAAACGGGGCTTTTGCTAGATTGGACCCATTCAACATGAACGCGCTTGACGTCATATCTGAAACAGAGCGGGAGCTTCAGACCCAAAGTAAATTCAAGAAAATAGGCTACAGGCTTATAGGGGCCAGTGCTGAGCTATTGAGGTGTCAGTTTGCTCATTGAGGAATGTTTTAGTCGTAAAGGGTCAAATAAAAAGGGCATTGTAAAGATATTTATCAGTAAAAACTTACATAATGCCCCTTTAATTATGTTTTTTTTTTCTTCAAACAGGCCTGCATCATAGAAAACCACAATCAAGAGAGTTTGAAAAAGGTAAGTTAATTCTAGGTTAAATGTGTAAAGTAACACATTTCATTAAAATAATATTAAATTAATAAGAACATGTTTTTGTATAGTTGACTTAATTCTGAGTTTTATCACAATTTATGTCAGCAGATGTATTTTTCATAACCTTTCTCTATAACACAACAGGAGTTGTTATTATCTTTTCTTTGTTTTTTGTTCTGTATGCATGACTGTTGAAATGTGGCTAAACAAGGCAAACATTAAGCTTCTCTGTCCCAGTAAGTGTTGGTAACCAAGGAAAGTAATGTCTTCCTGGTTTTTATGCCAACATTTACATAGATTATTTATTGTTATGACTCATCCATAAACCAACCCAACAGAGTGGTCAGTTATACACAGTCAGACAAGATGGTGGCGCTCTAACATCACTTGTAACCATGTTCAGTTGATGTCATGCAGCCACATACCGGAGAAACAGCTTAATTGTTTACAGAGAAACAGAAGAGAAACAGAGTTTTAGTTTCATTTATGTGGAAAGAAGCCTCAGGTTAACTCATTAGTCTGATTATTACAATATTGCTTTTATTAAACAAACAAACAAATAAATAAAGCAGCAAAGTTATTATATCTTAAGCAGGTATCTTTATATTCATTCTAACTGTAAGGATCAAAGTACTTTTAAGTTCCAGATAAAATAAGAAGCAGAGGCAGTTTGTCAGTGACAAATAAATACTACATGACTCATAGGTGTTTGTCTTTTTAAAACAGGTTGTGACACAACACAAAAATGCATCATGGCTGCGAGACATTAACGACATGCC
>JAGKQL010000026.1:4742081-4756036 GCA_018398635.1 Cyprinodon brontotheroides
TCTATGTAACTATAAAAGCAATTTTTAAAGATAACCTAACGTTAGAATAAAGACAGGCTTCCAGGGCACATTCCTCTTGGATGAGATTGTGCTGACTATATTTCCCTTGTATTTTTGTTGTTGACTCTACAGCCCCTCTCACTATCATGCATGCAGCAACGGTGGAAGGAAAAAATTCCTTTTAACAAGGAAGAAACTGAAGAACATGGCTCAGTGTAGCGTGGCCTACGGGTAAGGTTAATTACAGTTTCAAGCAGACATACAAAGGGAACATAGTACAGTAGTAACCATTCAGTCAAGGCCAGCCAAATGGCAGCCCAATTCCTGCAAATCCCAGCAAAATCCCTCAACTGCAGTCATCCAGTGACCCCACCTCCTTCTCCCTGGGCGTGCATATTTTTTTTTTTTAGTCTGACTCCATCCTTTCACTGAATAACAGAGGTCTGACCAGGAGAAAGCACTTCTCTTTAGATCCTAATGTCCACAAATCGTTTAGTAAAAAGTTTGATGCTTAAAAAGGAATTGTAGGGGACCAGCCAAGGGCCCAACAAGGAAAGTGGGGAAATTTTCAATGTCTTCAATTGTAAAGGCACCAATCTATGAATATTTTCTAGGTTACAAAAGGTAACGCTAAACTACCTCACAGATAGGTCTGTCTAAAAATTAAATTAAGCAGATGAGCTCTGGTTTGAATTTCAAAGCGATAAAAAAGAGCTCATCACAGTAGAGCTGAGACCAAAGCTATGTCAAGAGAAACAGGACCAAACATTAAGAAGTAGTAGTTAGAAAATAGATACTATATAGCTATTTAGTTGAGCTATTATTGTACCCAAATCAATAAATCTGGGATCAACTTCATGGTCTCTTAACACTAGAACTCCCAAGGCAGTCATTTTGGATGGTTCTGAGATTTTAAAGAATGATCAAAATCAGCCTGTTAGGTTATTTATCCTTTCAATGTTGAAATAAGAATAATTGTCTTGATTGCCAAAGAGGCTTAACGGGAATTTACTTTTACAAGTTGCAGCAGTATGGCAATTGCCATATTGCTCCACTTGTTTCATGCATAAATTGCTTTATTATAATTATGCAGGGAGGTTTTACAGTTTATATGGACACTGCAGCTTACTAAATAAAACAGAAAAAACGGAAGAAGGAAAGAAAAAAAAGAAAGAAGCAAAGAAAAGAAAGAGGAGATAGAAAGGAGACAAATGCTCAGTAGGTGGTTGTTATTGGAGAGCCGGAGAGGCGCACACCCCAGAGCACTGAGTCCAGCGGCTGGGAGACCCAAAGCCCCAGGCAGCCCAAAGGAGGTTAAGAGCGAAGGCTGCCAAGGGAATAAAAGTAATACACATCATCTGGGTGCACTTAATTTTATGCACCATTTTCATGCCCTTTATACCTTTAACCACATTGGTTTGATAATTGGTGGCAGCAGCTGGAGCTAATTATGGTGCTGAATAGGAGGAGAGCGGGCATTACTGTCTGGTGCCCCTCTGGAAACAAAAGCTGGAAGATGTTTGATTATTTGTCCTGGCTGTTGGGGAGCTGTATAATATTTTTTTAACTTGTTTATAAAGGAATTGCAAGCCAAGTTGTCTTGGGTAACGAAAATAAAAAATATTTCTCAGTTTATACTATAAAATGCTTTTTCTGCATCTAAAGACAATATGTAGAATTTAATATTTTACTGTAGGAATAATCTATTAAATTAAACAATCTGCGTGTGTTAGTGGCTGACTGCCTTCCTTAAATGAACCCAGTTTGATCAGAAAATACTTAGTTATGTTGTGATTCTATAGTTAAATTCTATTCCCCGCCCGCTGGGAATTTATGTTTCTGATACTTTAAAAGATGTTCATTTGCCCTCCCCCTGTAGGGAGTGAGGTAAAATATCTTATTTAATCATCCCATATTTGAATCGGAATCGGGTTTATTGCCATTGTTAGTGAAGAAGTTCACAACTAGGAATTTTTTGTGGTACAGTCGTGCAACATGAAACATATATGAAATAGTAAATAAAATTATAAAAATCTCTAAAACACTAGGGTATAGCTTAGGCATGCATATATACTAATATATACACTTAAGATATAAAATATGGATAAATATAAAAGATAAAATGTACAAGGTAGTGCAAATAGAGCAGTGTGCAATACAGCAGTGAATGGTAACTTTTTCATATGAGCAGAGTTCGGGAGTCCTGAGCATGAGTAGCTTACTTAGAATCGATCACTGGCGGCATCTGGGAAATAGCTTGCTTTTTATGGTGGGAGGTTCTGGTCGGTATGGATCGTAGCCTCCCTCCCCTGAGGTGAGAGGTTCAAACAGGTCTGGTGTCTGTGGGTGAGAAGGGTCGGCGTGTGATCACGACCTGCCATGCCTCCCTGGTCCCTGGAGACTTACAGGTCCTGGAGTGATGGCGCAGCTTAGAGCCGCATCACCTTCTCAGCGGAGCGCAATATCGCTGCAGTTGGTATGCCTGTCCTTTGGCGGTGGCGCCAGCGTAATCATTACGGTGATGGGAGGGAGGTGAGGCATTGGACTCAATGATGGAGGTGTAAAACTGCTTTACTACAACACTCCGGGTTGGCAGCTTAAGTTTCCTCAGCTGCCGCAGAAAGAAACATCCTCTGCTGGCCTTCTTGACGAGGGAGCTGATGGTCAACCCCCACTTGAGGTCCTGGTAGACAGTGGTGCCCAGGAATGTAGGTTAGGACCCTCCACGTTGGAGATGGGGGTAGGGCTTGCTCTGTGAGTTGCAAGGGGGACCGTGGGGCTGTGACCTTCTAAAGTCCAACACGCATCATCTCCACTGTCTTTGGTGTTCAGATCCAGGTTGTTGCTGCTGCACTGCGACACCACGGTCCACCTCCCAGACTCATCACCGTTTATTCCAGGTGTCGCCAGAAATCCTACTCAGTTTCTTTAACGGACCGGATTTGCCGGAGGCGTTGCAGCTGCGCTGCGGGAGCGCCGGTGCAGTGCCACACAGCCTCTGGGGATCCGCTGTGTTGATGGTCCGTGTGTCCGGAACAGCCGTTCCGGCCGTACGCGCCGTCTCCGTCCGGCCGGTGCCGCAACTAATGGGCACGCGTTGAGCTGGTAAGTTACTTTGTCCTGGGAGCAGACCGGAGGATGGAGTTGAAGGCAGAACTGTCCACGAACAGGATCCGGCGAGGTTCCTGGGGGAGTCCAGATGCTGCAGGATGGAGGGCCAGGCTGGACTGCGCCGCCTAATGGACCTGTTGGCTCTGTAGGCTGCAATCCGCAGCGGGTCCAGTGAGGGGGCGTGATGGATTTTAGGTGTTGCAGAACTGTCGCTTCGCCAGCGACTTCATGACCACAGACGCCAGCGCCAATCGCCTGTAGTCATTTAGTCCTGTGATATAGTGTTTATGACACACAGTCCTACTAACTGTGTGTTACAACAATAGATGAAAGAGTGATTCGAGCACTAATCATGGTCAAACAGATATTTCTGCACATACATGGAATAAATTCACCATACCTTCTGTTCAAAATATAAGATTTTATTAACAAAATTAATTCAGCTCTGTCATGATTGGGTTTAAGGACTTAGCCCACATGCAGAACACAACGGAGTCTGAAGGAAAGTTTAACAAGGTTTATTGAAAGATGTACTATGATATAATACTGGATCTGGTTCTGGTACTAGTCCGGGACTGGTCTCAGAGTTTCTGGAGAGATGAGAGTTTGGTTAGCCAGGCTGATGATGGATTGATAGAGAGAAGAATCAAGATGTGCCTAGAGGAGATTGTACAGTGGGCACTGGTTGGAAATGGACACTTCACTCACGCTCCCCGGGTTTCACAAATTGCATGAAAAAATGGGTTGAACCAAAAAAAAAAAAAAAACATTAAAAGAACCCTACTTTCTCTGCAATAGACAAAAATGTTGAAGATAAGATAAACGAATATCATGAGAAGTTAGAGGCTAAAAAGAAGGTAAGGTAAGAAATTGCCAGACGGGAAAAAAAAAGAGAGAAAACTGTTTAAAATGTGATGATGGTATTAAACGGAGAGTTCGAAACTCTCAGCTTAAAAAGAAATGGGTTAAAATAAGAAGTCAAAAGGCAGTGTTTTAAACCTTATACTAAACATATTTACACTGTATTACATATTAAACTTACACCTCATAAGTTATAATAATGAATTTTAATTTCAGTGGTGCTTTAAAGAAACAAAACTCTCTGCTAATTCGCTAGTGAGTTAATAACCTATAAATAAAGATAAAAAACTATTAAATTGGTTACAGAAAAGTAAGTAGGCATGTATCAAGGTCAAATTAAAAGTTTAAAAAACTGAAAACGTAAAATAGAATTTAAAATGGGAGTGAATTAACCAAAATTAAATAAAGAAAACATACAAAATTGGGAATAGAGAAAGGCTGCTGATGATAAAACAAAATTCTGAGAAAATTAGATGAGAAAAAGTTTGGTAGGACGCAGAGGGGAACGTGACTTAAAGTGACTGAAGGATGAAGTGGGTGACTGACGAGATGACATTCCTTCCTGAAAAGGCTTCTTATTTTATATGGTGGTAAAGATGAACAACTTTATTTTTATTTTTATTATTATTATTCATTTGAAATATTGAAACTTAAAACTAATCATTGTTTTTTACTCCCCTGCCCTTCAAACATGGGACTCCCTGATCGGAGAGCTGCCAGAATTCGCACCTGGAGGAGATGAACCCCTCCCATGTAGCCCGGCCGGAGAAAGACAGTTGAAGCATCAACCCCCCCACCCCCCAAGCGCACACACAACCGACACAGCAACCGGATGGAAATGATGGTTAAAATCTGGGGAAAGCAACACAAAAAGGATTTTCATTCGTTTGAACCCCGACCCTAATAGCTCACCTGAGCTGCAACCTGCTCCACAAATGTGCAGTGCAAAACCATGAGGACAGAGACAATTGGGAATTTCTTTTTTGTGGGGAAACAAGGGAGGAGGTGCAATAAACATAAGGCTTCTTCTCCTCAGCAATTATTATTTTTTAAATTAGGGTCTTTGTTTTGTTGGAGAAGTGGCTGACCTTTTGACTGAGGTGGTGGAGCTCCAGGACTGAAACCGCCTGTTGGCAGTAATCAGTAAGCAAGTGATCGGGATATATATTTTTCTTCTTTTTATTTTATTTCATTTTCTTATTTATTTGTTTTTAACTATTCAAGAAAAGTTTGATAACTTCCTCTTATTAGATTCCTTTCTGCTTCTTTCTTGGCACGACTTTTATCTGTAAGAAAATGTCTAATGAGGGTGATAATGAACGGCTTGATTGGCTTTCACTAAACAATGATTGTTTTAGAGTAATTTTTGATCAAATTAGAACTAACCTTAAATATCTAAACCAAAATATCTTTAAAAAGAGAAAAATCTTCAGCAGCAACTGTCTTTTCCTATGTCGCTTCAGGACTGGAAAACAAAACGTTTATTATCAGGCCTGTGGTTGTTTAAAAACAGGACGGGTCTCGTTTTGTTCATTTCCTGCTGTCACCATGTTCCATAATGTTATGGACGGACCTGGAGATGAAAACTTAGGCAAATCCAGAGAGAGAAAAGGGTCCAAACATGGTCTGACACAGTAGTTGTGAAATGCGCACAGGTTTTAGTCACAAACCAAATTCTCTATTTCCACAGCAGCCACTCGGAGAGATTAGCTTCATCTCTTCATGATTTTGTGGTATGTTGCTTTGTCCCTGTGCCATGAATGTCTGAGGTTCTGACTAAGACAGAGAAAAGGTGACTGTTGCTCTGACTTATGAAAATGTAAACAAAACAGCAACTTATAGAGGAAAAAGAATGAATAATATAATCCAATATGATAAAATCTAAAGTTATGTGTCAGTTTAATCTGAATTAGATTTCACTAAATGAAAAACTAAGAGAAATTGATTTTCCTTTCCTCCAAAAATATTATTATTTACTTATATCATTTAAAACATATAAACAATGAAATCAAAAATTTTCATCCCTTAAGTGTTTAAAATAAATAAACCTTACAGTTTGCCAAATATATGGGATATAGTTTTGGAAAATGCAACTAAAATATATAAAAGCTATGAGTTTATTAACTAATATTATAGATTTTCAAAAATAAATAATTCCTGAAAGATTTGAATCAAAGTGGCATATTCTCCTGAGAGAGTGAAATATTAATAATATTTTTTTTGGCACATTTAAAACAAGTATGTTTAAAAATAAATAAAACATAAAACCTGCTTAATGGATTTAAATCTAGGATGATAAAAAATGAAAAAACATCCTAACTTTCAGAATTAGAACTGAAATAGCACCTGACATAAAGTTATAAATGGTTGGCTTACAGCAGAATACTAACTGATTCGCTGTTTATTGACTAGAGTTAAAGTACCTGCATATATTTGAAAAAGCAACCATTTACCAGGTGGCTTGGGGCCCACGGGGGTTTGCGTAAAGATGGGGCGAGCTAAGAGCCCAATGAGAGAATTTTGGCACGCAGAAGGGACGCTTTATTAATTCACGTTTAATCCCATTTATGTTATGGCATTTGTTTGTGTTTTTGTTTGTTTTGCTCTGTTTTGACAGTGTTATACAGCGGTATGGCGGATCCCACTCCCAACTTCCTTGCTATGTTGACCCATTTGGCGAAATGATAAGCTTAGTTATTTTGTCTTGGGAAAATAGAAATGAGGGAATAATTAAGGTTAAAAAACATTTGATACCTGAGTTTTGTTTTACGGCTCATTTATAGAGATGTTTCAAAACAAAGCAGGAGTTAAATGTGTTGAAAGATAATGCACAGTTGTTTAAATTGGTAATGCAACTCTATTGATATGAGGTTAGAATATCACAACAAATAAAGTTTTTCCTGACAAAGATTTAAAAAAAATGAAATCAAATGACCAAAATTAAAAACCGTTCACTGCAATTGGGCATTTCTTCAAATAATCAGGGACCTGGAGTAAATTGTTTACCGAAATACTAAATGCTAAAGTTTAATTTGTTAACCTTAATTCTTTTAGATTTCCCGTTAAACTTTAAGGTTGTCAAATCTAAATAGCAATGTGAGTAGCACAAATAACTTGTACATAAAATAATTGAGGCACGAAGTTAGATTTTGCTATCTAATTATTTTGAACTTTTAAGAAGTTAAATCTATCTTAAGCTGATCACGGAAAATAGCAATTTTGTACTTATAGAAATTATTGGTTAATGACTATACGGTGTTCCGATGTCCAGTTGGAAGCAATAGGTGACAACATTGGCTGGCAGCTTAGCAAATAACAACTTAAGCATTCAGCAGCAATGGGTACAATGATAGAGGATATAAAAATAGGATATTTAGTACTACACATTAGAATGAATTGTGGGAGACCTTGGAAACCACCTTATTCTCCAATGGGAATCCGCCAGCTCAGATATATCTGCGTAAGTTGAATTGGAGCTGAAACTTACCAGTTGTTTTTCTTCAGCAGAACATGGCTTGCTTGTTCTTGAGGTAGAGAAAAAGATGGAAAGAGAATAAAACAAGAGAAAAACTGGCAAAGCCTAAACTAAGCGGGATCCGTAGCAGATGCTGTTTATTTTTCCTGCCTGGAGACAGTCCATGAAATTGCAGGTTTGGTTTGGAAGTAGTTTGATTAATTGTACATAAGCATAAGCTAATTTAATTATACACACTAAATATCTCTATCTAAACCTATATTACAAAGAGTGAACTTTGCTTCAGCTGAATACTAATAATTTTGAGGAAGGTATATGCAGCCAGGATGTTGATTTCAAAGCAACGGACAATGCTGTGAAACTCGTAGAGCTGCGCTGAGTTGCACACACTGGATGTTGAGAGGAACTCAGCCTGATCTTGTCACGATGTATGATGTTGTACGAAAGTTACGCTTTCAACTGGCTTCTGTTGACCCCCCTTCCCCTAACGGTTGAAACCACATTGTAACCAGGGCGTTTCAATAAAAAGCTAGGAGAACAGAGACTGTTTCTGAGTGGGTTGGAGATTGCCGCCTTCGACGCCGTTTCTGATCCCCTCTCCTTGCAAGTAAACTATACTCAATTCTCTGTGTCCGCATTTCGCCGGGTGGGAAGCAACAAGCTGTTTGGTGTTTATACCTAACATTAAATGGACATTCGAGCCGGATTGCAAGACACCTGACGATCCCAGCCTCTCTGCGAGGTCCAGATAAGCCTGCGGCCGGTGCAAACAGACCCTTTACGGGACTGGTCTCTCCCTTACAAGCTGAAGTCCGACGGTTGAAGCTTTTCGAGGAGTTTGAGAATTGTGAGTAGTTTTTCTTTTAATAATTTGTGAGTGAGTTAGTCCAAAAGAAGGAAAACAAGAAAAGAAAATTCTATAAACTACATGAACTTAACATGGGCTGTCATGGCTTTTTCATTGGAAGCCGGACACCACCCAGCATGGGGTCACGTGATGGCCAGAAAAGAACAAATAACAATAAGGGTTGCTCCGTGGAAATATTACTTAGCGCCAGAACAGTTGCGCTGAAAATTTGAAGTTCTAGGTTTAACATAATAATACAACATGAACTAGTTTAACTGGACAGAAGCTACGCCATCGGTTGTTTCTAAGTGGTAAACAGAGTCGAGATATGATGGCGGTAATGTTTGAAAGTACTGTGTGTGTGAGTGTGTGCTGCAAAATATAGATATCATTCTCTGCAGTGTGGGGATTATAAATCTGATAGGAGGGTTAATTTTGGTGAGCTTTCCTGGATGTTCCTATATACTTAAACTATTCCTTTTTGTTATTTGGAATAATAGAAATTTTGCAGAATATATTTTGGCAGGTACGACTTGGATTTGCCACTATATTTCTACCCCTTTTGCGAATGAAAATCACTTTATTAGCCACAATGGAGCAAATTACAAGCAGCATAAAAAGATTATTGAAAATGAAATTACTCACAAATGAGGACCTTAGAGAAATATATAAGAACTCAACTACAATAGGAAGAGTTAAAATATAAAAGCAGAATTCATAAAGTGTTTAACAATATAAAACTGGAGGGCAAGATAACTAATATAAAGCTATGGACATTTTGGCCAGCCGGATATTTGAAAATAACCTTAGCATGGGGGTGTGCGGGCCGGCAGCAGGTTATTAGGCGACTAAGGTTGATGTTTGTTGATGGTTCAGCTTCTTGCACCCCTGGTTTAGTGTTTCTTCACCTCATGAAACTCTTGTTTCTGGTTCTTTGATTTTGCTTAGCCTTAGAACCTCGTTCTTGAAATGGATGGAAGCCTATATTCTTCTTCCACACAACATCATGTCTGGGTGGAAGCAACAGAGAAGACTGTGCTGCAGTGTCTCCCCTTGTTTACATTGCTGCAGCCCACTGAACACTGTCCCCTCCCCTCCTCTGCTGAGGAGAAGTTTGTTTGGATTTCTGCAGGTGCAGAAGTGATGTATGGTACTGAACACTAAGGGAAGTACATTTACTGTAAGCTTCCTTGAAATTATGAATAATTCAATGATTTGTGACAAAGTTTAAAGTTCAAATTTTAATCTTGTAAAGTTCTTTACATGAACTTATTTTTTGCATCTACTATTGTTTGTGAAAGGGTAAGATAACATCTCGGATCTGTCTTTTCCTCAGCTCCCTTTAATTCAGCATGTTAGTAACTTTGACTCCCAGTTTTCCCTCCCCATGAGCTCATGACGGGCTCCACTCCGTTCCTGGACCACAGAACGACTCTGACCACTGACCTCTGGCTAGACTGGGACTGACAGGTGACACATTAAAATGACCCACAAAGCTTTTTTCCCCTTAGTCAGAGAAGGCTTTTACAGAGGGACCAAGGTGCCTGAGACCCTGATGGGAGACCATCACAGCCATCCTTCCAACCTTCAGCAGGAGGAGGTGTGGCTGAGAGTCAATAAAAGTAATCAGAGCTCATCGAGCTCATCCAAGGAACGGTGGAAACAATTGGGGAACAAAGGGGCAGAATAATCCCCTCTGATTGTTGTTTCACGCTGTCAGTAGTCCACCCGATGTGTTGAGGACCAGCTGTTCTGTAGACAACGCCAAAATGTCGCCTGTATAAGGACCAAATATCAACAGAAAGAGATGAAGACGCTTCACCTGAAGATGTCTGACATCAGTTTGGCTTTTTGATTTTTAAATCATACAACATGAATGAGAAGGGAAATGTGTTGTGATGTGTTGCATTTAATCAAAGATTAACATTTTTAGTATCTAAGTGTTTGATATTAGTTTTCTTGGATAATAAAATAAAGTCCATGTGTTGATGAGCACCTGATGGCTGATGGAAAGTATTGGCAGAGATTTCTGGATTAGAGAATGAACCCTGATGATCGTCATCTCAGCTACCATTGGGAAAGAGGAGCTCGAGATTAAATCCTCCAACTTTTTCAATGTGTGCTTTGACTGAGCCTGATTCTGAAGAGCTGAACTCGCCATCTGCGTTGGAAACAACTTTTGTGTTATGATTTTAACATTTTGTATGAGATTGATCTTTTTTTACTTTTAATGAAGCCTCAAATTAATAATTTGACTTACAGTTTGTAGACATGAAGGGGTCTATTGTTTTGACTGATTTGAACTTTTCTCTTTCCAGGAAAACAAAAAGGGTAACTGATAATGATAAGAACTAAACATAAACATTTTCAACAAATAGATATTTTACCATAAAGTATCATAATGGGGAAAAACAGTAAATATTTTTGCCAACTAAGATGTGATTCCAGGGCTCTATTTATTGGCAACATATTTTAGTATCATAATTTTCCATAATTTTTCCATCTATTATAATCATTTAACATTGTCCACCGACTTAATGAAGTTGTGGATTTTGATTCATTATTTTTTAATTATCATTATTTTTTTCTTATTATTTTTTTTATATTTTTCGTAGTGTCTTAGATTTTAGCTTTCTTTTACATATATTCAGTTTCTTAGTTTTAGCTTTCTTTACATATACAGTTTCTTAGTTTTAGCTTCTTTTTAATTTTAGTTTTCTAGTTTTAGTTTTTTATATTCATTAAATTTTCTCTTTTTATGATATCGATTACACAAGGATAATATCCTTTTTATAATCTAAAGGGTGGACTGTTGTGGGGAAAATTTATATCTTTCTCTCATTATATATTAATATTCATATTTACTCACTATAAAAGTTTTCACTCAGTCTGTTTTCTCTCTCAAAGCCACCCATTCCCTGCAGAATGTTGTTTGTAGACCAGACATAACTTCTTCCTGTAACTTTTCAATCCAGATTCTTTTCTCAAGGTTTATTCATAACATGTTACTGTTAAGCAAAGGTGTGTAATTTGTTATGACTCTGACTGCTTTCCATTGTTGTAACTAAGGAAAACGTAACCTGCCCAGATCCAGAACAGAGCAGAATGCTGTGCCATGATGACTGTTCTCTTTGCAAAGATTTTAATAAATGTGCCGACTGAGTGAAATCCATCGATCTCCGTTTATTTAACTAGGATGAATAGTTGAATACTTTTTTCCCACGACATGTTCATAGATCATACTATCTAAATAAAAAATAGTTTCAGTGTGAACATTACAACAAGCTCAACATTGTCTTTGAGCACAGACTCTAGTCATCTCATCAAGTGAGAACAGTCTTAACATGATGGCCTGATGAGATGAAAAGACTTTTGTGTGCTACTGTTCGATTGGGAAGAAAACCTGCAGCCAAACAGCCCTTTGTGGAATCAGTCTGACAGTTGTGATTTACTAAGTGCACACTGCCTATTGACTACACAGAGGTCAGTCAAAGCAATATTTTTCTGCATGGCCTAGCCATACTGTACATTTCATGTTGTTCTTTAGTTCTAAGTTGACATCCCTCTCCTCTCTTTATCCTTCCAATACTCTGGTCACCCAGACATAATTAGCAAATTTGAGAACTAGGAAAGCTTTCAGAAAACTCTGCAATCGGATGGGCCCCAAGATCATCTGTCACAATGCAAAACAGCTCCTTTACCCCTTTGCCTTGCTGGAACATACAGGACCTCGACTTCCCAAGCACACAAAACCTTGGAGCAGTGGCTACAATACTGTAACCAAACCTTTACATCCTCAGCCTTGCAGAGCTGCTAACAAGATAGAGGTCAGTGATCTGAGCATTATGGGAACATCAACTTCTTTGATGTGCCCAGTAGATTGCATATCTGAAAGTCATCAACATAGAGAATGATAGGATCTTCCCCAGAAAGCAACATGTTTGTTTTATAATGGGTGCCTACAGAAAAACCTCTGTACTGACTCTCTATTAACTTGAGCCTCACTGTCCTTCAAATTCATATCCTGGAACTCTTAGTGGTTCAAAACCTGAGGTAATGGCTTCAGAAGGGGGACATATCAAAGCTTCTACTGTCTACTAAACCAAGAACAGATTCAGCTGGTTCCACACACTTCTTAGATACATTAGAAGTGCTTTCCAGTTTTAGAAACAAAACATTTTCAAATGAGGCTTGGTAGGTCTTTTATATAGTTAGCATCTGGACTAACATTAGCGATAGAAAGTTCACCATCTTGAACATCCACACCATTGTGTTAATCTGCTTTAAAAAAAAAAAATCCCTACTTTTCAGCAGCTATTTCACATTTTTGGAGGAGTGCAGACCTGACTCTCATATTTTTACATATGTAATTTTTGTGTAGATTCTAGTGCTAATGCAATACGGGCATTAAAAGAGACTTTGGATCTTAATCCATGTGTTCATTAGAAGTTATTCTCACAGATCAGGTAATTCCCACAGGGACAGTGAAGCCAGGGCATGAAATAATCGGAGTGAACCCTTTTTTAAGCTCGTCTATCTTTTAGCTCTCTTTGTCTGTAATGTAATGCCAAGATGAAGCAAATTGGTAAAATGACAGACTGACGGCACAAAATTTAACCAGACACAAAAGAAAGGCCAAGAAAGGCAATTAAACAATTCATCAATTAGTAATAGTGAATCATGACATTCAATAAAATTAGTACAATTTAGTAAGTCATGCAAAGAAAGTGAGGATCAGTATAATAATGAAAGATAAGTGTTAGTAATGATCAGAGATTCAAATTAATCAGTTTGTGCTCAGGCAGGTTCCAAACAGCATTATATACACAGACAAAAATAAACATGGATAAAAAATTGGAGGCTGAAACCCAGGGTCAGGTCACATCGGAGTTGTTTTTAAATTCTCCAGCCTTGTTTATAAAAGTTGATTCAGCTAATCTGTTGTGCTCCTCACGGTATCTTGGCCATATGCGTAAGAAATTGTATAGTTTTGTCCAGTTAAAGCTTGAAGTGTGATTCATCCTGTGTTTAATCAGACTCTAATGTCATCATAATGAAAAGATTAAACTACTTTTAAATTAAAATCATATACATCCCCGTCTGGGATTTTATTTTCCCAAAAAGTAAAAACACCCATCCTGCTTCTATCTGGATTTTTTTTTATATGCAGTCTCTTTGCTTCACTCCAATATTATTAAAATATTTAGTGGAGGTAGTTTTCAACCCACCCTGTAATAGTGTCAACACAAACAAGAATTACCCTGCACCTTACAACAGCAACCTGCTCCAGTCTTGTCAGAGCCCCTTATAGGTGGAGCATCTAAGCAACATGTTTGATAGGATTACATGTGGTGGAAAAATCAGTTATTTGCCAATGAGTTAAAACTACGTGCGTCCTTTTAGCAGCATAAGCAGAATCAGTATATATTTTCCATTTTTTCACTTCATGTAGTTTCAAGCACAAATGATGGCACAGCTTTCAGCAAGCTGTGCAGTCGCAGAGGGTGTGATAATCTATATAAAATAATTTTGTTTAATCCATCCCTATCAATTTTAATGGATCATAATAGTGGAACTGACCCAATTTCAACAGAATATTCATAATCTCTTCACTAGTCTGGTCTTAAAACAGCTGCACCAGTGCTTTTCAGCCTAATTTTA
>JAGKQL010000026.1:4761036-4793283 GCA_018398635.1 Cyprinodon brontotheroides
AGTCTGGTCTTAAAACAGCTGCACCAGTGCTTTTCAGCCTAATTTTAGGATCCTTGTTAAACTATATGTGCACGATTTTTGAAAACTGAGATTTATTTGGTCCCTTTAGACATCAAATAAGTTTTCACACACAATTGTTTTCATACCCCCTTGCATGCCAAATAATTCAGTTTCAGTTCACCATCAAATCAACCCAAGCAGGTCTTTAAAGTATCCCCAGAGCCTTTGCTCTGGTAAGTCAATGAGTTTCCACTCTCCATATATATATATATATATATATGCATTAGGTATATGTATATATGTTTTCTTTAGATAAGTGTCCATTAGACCTCCCCCAACCTCAACATAAAATGGTTTGACCAGGACAACAGTGGTCTGCAACTTTTAAAGTTTTTTTGAGCTGCAAACCAAGAATGTCAGGTTTTCAGAAGTCTAGAGCACATAAAAAAAGGGAAGATGACACCAAAGGCTTGAGGGATTTTATGAATCGAAATGGGGTCGCGTGTGTTTGAGGAGGAAAACAGAGAGAGCCATTTTGTCAGAGGCAACCAAAGAGGACTCAAATGCAGAACTCAACTCAGGGAAATGAAGTAAAAAAAGTAATTTAATGCGCTACTACACAATTAGTATAGCAACTGGCACAAATCTCAAAAAACAAGGCTGGTCAAAAAAACAAGGAGAGTAACTAGCTTAACTGCTAGGCAAGTTAGAATAAAAGCTGGCAAAGACAAACTGGCAAAGAAGGCTGTGAGGAAGAGGTTTAAATAGGTGAGGCAATTGGCAAAAAGACACAGGTGAGAAGTATTAGGAAGGCTGATTAAAGGGGAAGTAGTCTGAAATGAGAACAGAAATTAGTGAACCAAAATAAAACAGGAAGTTCAAAAAAACAACTTTACCAGACACAAAATGAAAAAATAGAAAGAAAGAAACGAATCAGCAGAGCTGCATGTGACAATCCTTACCAATAACAGAGACACTGCAGGTGTAGGGGCTTGCTGCCAGACCAGAGAGTCTGAGGATAGGGGCTTAGAGACAGATCACACCATTAATTTCACTGATCCCGGGTTATGTCCAACAAAACATGACTAATTCTGATTGTGTGAATTTTCCGTGTTTATGGACAAAAAGGAAGCCTTTCTTAGAGATGGCAAATGAAACGCTAGCAGATTCAGAGGGCAACTATAAGTTAACTTATTCCCTAATTGGAGTTATTTTTATTTCAATTAAATTTGGACTTAGACGACTTTTATTTTCAGTTTTTATACACAGAGACAGAGTGTATACAAAACAATATTTCATTTTACAGCTTTCCAGACAGTAAATGACCATTCCATTTGCACCAGTAATCGAATGTAAACAGTGTGGGAGAAAAAACATGGTGCATACGCATTGATATGGAAGTTTAGAGTATTGACAGTATATGGTACAAATGCAGTATTTTTGGTTTGGTGTTATCAGTGTGATGCAGAGTCCATAATTTGGAGTTTTTTCAACATCAGCTGCACTGTTGCAGAATCTGCTGGACTTGTAATGCTGTGAGAAGACTGCTCTCCAGCAGGGAGAGCAGTCCAAGGTAGAGGTGTGAGGGTTCATAGCAGATGTTTTAGGCTGGGGACATGTATGAAATGTCTTTTATGGAGTGAAGAGGAACCCCGAAGATCCTCTCTGCTGTTCTCACCACTCTTTTCACTTTCTTCCAGTCTGCGGAGCTGCAGCCTCCACAGCACACACTAAGACAGCTGATAATATTATTGATGAAGAATATTATCAGAATATCAATTTATCTGTCATAAGGTTTAAATACAGTATGAAAAACAACACATTTTCATTTACATATTTATTCTTATTTATAACACTTTTTATTGCTTGAACACTGTCTTGTGAAAATTTAAGTGTGTTCTTATGTAACTGGTAAACTTAAAAATTTAGTTGCACGACTATATACTCTTTGAAGTACGTCTACATTTTCTTCTTAAATGGTTCACAATGTAAATATTTTCCCGCTGTATTTCAGAGAGGACAGGGTTGGCAAGGAAATATCATGTTATTTCTTTACATTGAGGTATGCCATACTGTCACTCACACTGGTACCAAAGCTTTGAAGATGAGAACCAGTGTCAAGACTATTTACATACTTGATAGCATTTTTGACAATCAAGTCTAAAATAAATAGCATATACTTCTTTTTGTAAGCTAAATTGACAGATGAACAATGTCAGCGTGGATTTAAAATCCCCTCCTAATTAATGCAAAACGATTCTACAGCATGTAGAAATATGCTCTAGCAAAGTTTGCTCTGTTGTAGGTTATAAAAGGTTAAGAAAATTCAATAAATTACCTAGAAAAACATTTAGGTTCCCCTTCTAGGTTTATTAAAGTATTTTTTATTGGATATAGGGACAAGCTCATTCAGAACAGTTAGATATATGTGTACTAAGAAGGAACTGTTGCTGTTGTAACTTGATCCTAAATAGCTGTAGTGCCATGGTAACCTCAGCTCTGAAACTATTTGTATATCGAATTTTACAGAGAGCCACCCCTCTAAAAAGCTTCAGTGATAAAGGTATGGAACACTAGTTTTACTCATTTACGGCTCACATCGTCACTCAGTGCTGTAGCCAAGTCTAAACAAGATGAAGAACATCATAATCAATGATGATGATCTTCTGTATGGCGTCATGCAACTAAAGCAGACTTTATGTTTTGCCTTAGGATGTCATGGTAAATAAGGTGATCGATTTCATTTGTTTTTACTGCTTACCAAATTGGAGTTATTTTTATTCTGAGTTGGACTGTCAGCAATCAGAAGGGCTGACCGGATGCTTGCTACAAGTGGCCGTATCCGCAGAGTACATTTACAAATCAGTTGTGTTTAAAATTAGTACAGCTTGCTTAGGCAGTTACCAGCTGAATGTGTTGTAGATTTCCATTTCATAGAATTATGTGATTAGATTACACTGAGTAATCACCATGTGAAAGAAGTGCATTTGATATTAAGATCTGAAGAATGGGGCACAAACACCGCAGTTGAGTTATGCATAAAGATTAGCAGCATGTAACTTACCTTAGTTTTACATACTAATATGCAGTATTTTTGGATACCATATTTTTGGGTCAATAATGCAGACAGCTGTGAAATACCAAGAGACATCTGTGCTTTGAAAGAATTTCAGATTTTTTGAATGCGGTGGGGAAGAAACTGTTGCAGAATCTGCTGGACTTGAATCAAATGCTGTGAAGCCTCTTCCAAGAGACTGCTTTCCAGCAGGGAGAACAGTCCAAGGTAGGGGTGTGAGGGTTCATAGCAGATGTTTTAGGCTGGGGACATGTATGAAATGTCTTTTATGGAGTGAAAAGGAACCCCGAAGATCCTCTCTGCTGTTCTCACCACTCTTTTCACTTTCTTCCAGTCTGCGGAGCTGCAGCCTCCACAGCACACACTAAGACAGCTGAGTTAATATTGTTTGATGAAGAATATTATCAGAATATCAATTTATCTGTCATAAGGTTTAAATACAGTATGAAAAACAACACATTTTCATTTACATATTTATTCGTCCCTTTATAACACTTTTCCATTGCTTGACATCAAGGTCTTGTGAAAATTTAAGACCTGTGTTCTTGTGTAACTGGTAAACTTAAAAGATTTAGTTGCACAACTATATACTCTTTGAAGTCCTACAGTCTACATTTTCTTCTTAACCTTGGTTCACAATGTAGATATTTTCGCCGATCTCATTTCCCAGATGAAGTTTTCAAAACACTCCAAATAAATTTTCTCTGGTTTGAAAGGATTTTGTGTAATGTTTTAACAGTTCATAATTTTTGATGGGGATAGAGCAGGGATTTTTCTGTACTCCCTCCTCAACCATGACTGCAAAAGGGCTGTCAGCCTTGTAATTATTCCATTTGTAATTTACACTTTTTAAGAATTTATTTAAATAATATACGGATTTCAGACAAATTATTGACATTTGGACTATACGGTTTGCAATGATGTCTTACTTCTTGAAAGGCATCAAAAAACGATTCTACAGCATGTAGAAATATAGTCTAGCAAGTTTGTTCTGTGGTAGGTCATAAAAGGTTAAGAAACTTCAATAAATTACCTAGAAAAACATTTATTTTCCCTTCTAGGATTATTAAAGTCTTTTTTATTCAATATAATAACAAGCTCATTCAGAACAGATAGATATATGTTTACTAAGAAGGAACTGTCTCTGTTGTAACTTTATCCTGAATAGCTGTTGTGCCACGGAAACCTCAGCTCTGAAACTATTTGTATATCCAATTTTACAGAGAGCCACCCCTTTAAAAAGCTTCAATGATAAAGACAGGGAACACTAGTTTTACTTTCAACGGCATAATTGTCACACAGTTCTGCTCTATCTAAACAAGATGAAGAACCTCATAATAATGATCCTGGTCTTCTGTATGGCGCATGCAGGTAAAACCGTCTCTGTATTGTACATTTTGTATCAGTTGTGTTTAAAATTAAGACAGCTTGCTTAGGCTGTTACCAGCTGGATGTGTTGCAGATTTTTTTCATAAAATATGTGATTAGATTACACTGATTAGACACCATGTGAAAGAAGTGCATTTGATATTAAGATCTGAAGAATTTGCCACAGACATTGTAGTTGTGTTTTGCAGTTTGCATAAAAAAAGCATAAAGATCAGCAAAATGTACCTTACCTTAGTTTTACATACAAATATCTTCTTTTTTGGATACCATATTTTTGGGCCAATAACCCAGACAGCTGTGAAATACCAAGAGACATCTGTGCTTTGAAAGAATTTCAGATTTTTTCTGGTGTTCGAGGACAGGTTGTGTATAAGATATAACCATAAATTGTGAAAGGACAGCTGTGAAAGCCTGTCAGTTGAAGAAAGGTGTTGAAATATAATTACAGATACCTCGTATGTATTGCATCCATTAACAACGATTTTCGCTCTGTTGTTTAACCCCATGGGGATTTAAATGACAATAATCCATTCTGGTAAGAGGGTAAGTGTGTCAAGGATGTCAAGGATGCATGGTGTTTCGTAGAGGACCCAAATGCAGAGCCGAAGAGCCAGAAATGATTTCTTGCTAATTTAATAAAGAGGAAGATAGTACAGAAGCAATAATCCAGAAACTGATCGACAAGAAACTCAGGTGGTGTAGTGATGTAGTTCGGGGTATACGTGGGTATATGGCATATACCTGGGCAAAACCATCATTTTCATTATGTTAATGCGACCCCCTAGGGAGATAGGCAAGGATGATTATAACTGTAATTAGCTTACTAACTGTTACTGAGGGTTTTAGCCCCTTACCTAAAATGTTGGACTCCTGAATCCGGTGGTAAAAATCCACTTGTCTTTTACCAATTTAATAATTTAGGCTATGGCTGTCAGCAACGTTATCAACCACCAACCAAATAAACGTGTCTCTGTTCATTCAGATGCTATTGAAAAAGGAGTAAATCCAGCCTGAGTGATAAGTTGTTCACTGTGTGACATGAACACAATAAACCACGGGTTAAAATACAATGGTAACTTTATTAGCTACAATCACACAGTATGATATCTAATAACTAAGTAAAACTAAACACTACTGAAAATAAGCAAATTAAATAAATAAAAGGGGAAGAGGGGTTTAAGAGTCCAATCAAAGTCTGAGTGATGTTGGAAGTTTAAGGCTTAATGCATTTGAAAGTGTCCTTTAATAGCAGCAGATGAAATGTGAATAAACCTGACGCAGAGATGTTAACTGCAGTCAAAACAGTGAAGTTTCGTTCAGTTTATGGTGAAAAATGACTGCCTGTTCCCATCTGAATTTCTTGCCTAAAAATGTCATCGGATTCCTGGACCTCTGAGCCTGCCTGTTTCTGTTATGATCTGCTTGCCTGCCATTTCTTCTGACTTCTGCTTGTTCTCTGGTGCTGCAGCATCAGGGACACTATGGATGGCGCATGCCGCATCTTGTTGGCAGCCAACCGGGTGGATCCTACCTCTTTCTTTGGGCATTGACTGAACTTGTAAACCACGTTAGTGACTCCCGTTCGTAATCTTCCTCTGGTAGATTTACACGGTCACTAACCTGTGTTTTCTCTCTTCATAGTTTTCTAGCCTCTGTTCTCACAGACCTGTTTATTTTTATTTCTAAGAGAGGTGAAGTCAGCCTCAGATCTGGACCACAAAGGATGCAGATTTTCTTTTTATTATAACATCATGCTGATGTCTAGATGTCAATGTCCAGATCATAAGTGGGGCTCATTTCCTAACGCATATAAAGATCATATTCCAGCCTTGAGAAATTTAAATAATGAATAACCCCTTTCAAAACACTTAAAGGTTTCAATAATGCATGTATGCTATCTGCATGCAGTTTTCAAGAGGCTTGTTGTGGTGCTTTCTTAATTTTGGATTTATTCAATAACCTCAATCAAGTGGTAATATTATATGAGAAGATCCCAACTGTGGGACTGTATGAACAGGTGAAATGTTAAAATTCCTTGATATGACTTGTGTTATGAATTGGCGCTATATAAATAAACTGAATTTAATTGAAATGATGATCCTATTTCTTCTTAAGAGGAACGAAGAATATTGATACTAAAATTATTTATTTTATTTATCCAACAGCGAGACGGTCTCTGAAGATCTTCAGCACTACTTCTACCGGAATCCAAAACTTTCCAGACTTTGTGCTTTCAGGAGAGTTGGATAATACTCCATTTATTTACTGCAACATAAGTAAAAGGATTATTGAAGGAAAAGACTGGTATAAAAAATGGCTTCAAGAAAAACATCTGTTGAAGGTTACTGAAGAAATGTGCTTTTGGGAAGTACCAACAGCCCTTCGATTTCTTATCTATTTTTTGATACAACAGCTTAAACGATTTGAAGGTAAAGTAGGACTCTATTTGTTATATTATTTTTTTTCTTTAAGAGAGTTTCTATTACTCGTTGAATTATGTAAGTAAATTCAATAACAGGCACAAGGCAGTCTTCACTTTTATTGGCATTTAATTGTCAGCAATACCATGAGAGATGTACAAAACACCATAAAATAATATTTTTTTCAGAAGTAACGTATTTTAATAGAAAATAAATAAGGAATTAACTTGAGTAATTTCGGTTTTTGCTACATTTATACTTTATTGTTGCATTAAAATTAGGAAAGAAAGTTAATAACAATCTGCATTTTATCTGAACGATTAAGAAATACACTTGTTTCCATGTCCTGTCTAATGTAAGTTATTTCTAAAAGGCATAAATAATCTGATTAAATGCTTGTTACTGACACCAGTAATATATTGTTAGTCTTTCTCCCCTTTGCTCTCAGGTGTTCACATCCTACAATCTATAGGTGGCTATGAGATGGATGAATATAGTAATCAGTCTTCCAGTTTCTTCCGGTTTGGTTTTGATGGAGAAGACTTCGTGACTTTTGACATGAATATAAAGCAATGGGTTCCTCAAAGTGAACAAGCTGTCTTAGTAAAACACAAATTGAACCTTGACCAAGAAGAGATCAGAAAAAGTTATTACATATGGACCGTAGAATGGCCAATATTTCTGACTGAGTTTCTGACAATTTCCAACATGTCACATCAAAACACAGGTATAACCCAAGTGTTTATGTGCTATTTTCTTCAAGAAATACATAAACCATAAATTTCCAAATTAGAAAATGTATATTGAATTTGAATTTTGGCTACCAAAAGTTGATTTTACAATTAATTAATAAATAAACAAACACCCACCTCTGAACAGAAAATGTTCAGGGGGATTTTTTTTAAAGATCAAAATAATTAAAATAATCAAAATCTAATATTAAAGAGAGGCACCTGGCCCTGCTAAGTTTGGCACATGTATGAATTGAAAAATATAATTTTACCCATGTAAGAATGAAAATAGTGAACCAAATACAGATTCTTGCCCCTTAGTTAAAAATGGTATCCCAGGCCTGTGATCCTTATTTGCATAATGAGACAGATAAAAATGTAAAAATTAAATAAAGCAACGAATGAAAAAATGAATGACTAAATACACAAATTAATAAATAAAAAGAAAAATGATTAAATACAGTTTCAAACTAATCATACTTATTGAGCATTGATTAATTTCATTCATGATTTTCTAGATTTAGGGCTCGACGGTTGCTGATCCGTATTTTGCGTGCAGTAATTTGCGCTCAAAAAATGGAATTCGCCGCGCCGAGGGGCTGAACCATGGTTTGCGGCTGACAAGAGTACTTGAGTATTGGTGGCAGGTAGAAAACTGTTGTAGACGCCCTGCGTAAATGATGGTTTTGCCTGTTTTTGTGGTTTGCGGCAAAGTAGTTTGTACAAACTGGTGCTATTTGCTCTTACAGCAGTCCCACCCCCTCCAAAAAAAATAAAATATAAAATATAGCCAAATATGTAAATGGCTGAATTTCTACAGTCACAGCAGTAAAAAAAACAAAATAAAAATAGGACTGGTGTTTTGTATTGGCATGTATAAAAATGCACAGATCACATACTCATGAGAAGTGATTGTAGCTTACTATAAAAAATCCCACTTGGTTGGCTGATGCTCCTGGCGGGAAGATGGTTCTGTACTCTTAATGACCAGATGTCATATACATGGCATTTAGGCGTCCGGGACCGCAGCTTCTGAAAAACGGATTAGTGGCAGATACAGCTCTGGCTGCAACACGCTGGGAGACAGAAACCTGAGGGTGCAACTGCGCAAGGAGTTTTATTATATCTGACATTGCGTGGGTCCTCCTTTAATTGGCATGGCAACAAATCCAGATATGAGTTCCCCATGACAACCAAAATGGCCATACTGGATAAGCGATATGTTTTGATTCCATTTCCATAGTTTCATTGCTCCAATATTCGCAGTGAAAAATCGTTCTCTCTAATCTCCCCTGCTTCATTTAGATGTTCTCGCTTCTTTGCGACAATAGCGGCTGCCATGTGTCGCACCAATTACGCGCCACAGACCATTTGTACCTGTCTTGATGGCGTGTTAAATGTAGGGAGTCAAAAATACCACATAGCAAAATTGCTACGGAGGTTTGATAAATCACTTCGCGGTTGCTTAATTAAGATATTTAATGTTTCCTCCCACACTAGATAATGCTTTGCCTGTAAGCGCCCTGGGCTGGTTCATTGCTGAAAACTGCTAAATGGATGATAGGTGTTAGCACGTTTTAAGACCGAATCCTTTTAGCATAAGTTGATGAGTCAGTTTGATTTTTCAGAATTCTACTTTGATCAGAAGTATGAGCTTCTATTTTATACCGCCAAACCTTTGACAGGATCCGTCCTTATTCTTCATAATGTCAGAGTTGTTCTCCTAGAGTACAGCAGTGACCATTTCGCCTCAAAATGTAAGCTTTTGATTGAGGTCAATTTGAGCCTGCATGCCAAAGAGACCTTTTGCTGCCCCAGCAGTCCCGAACCAGCCTTTAGTTTATAAAAAAGGAAAATAAAGAGGAAGCTACCGCAGAGAATGTGGCAGAATAAAATAGGAGAGAATAGAGTAGCATGTTGCTCAGATCATATAGTAACAGAGAATGCGATTGCACCTTATATATGTTGCTGTAGACTGATGTTGCAAAAACAGTTCTGTACGTAATAGATGTATGTACTCTCAATAAACATACCTATTAGCTTGGCTGCCGGGCAGTTTCAGTGTGCACTAATTCAAAAATACTGAAAAGTCAACCTGAGGGTGAACGGCTTAAAAGCTATTTGTGACATGCATCGGGTAATTGAACATGCTATACAAATCGTGTGGAGTTAACCTGACACCATCTTAAATAAACTGTCCCTGCTCAAGGTCCTTGCCTGCCATTAGTCATTGGTCCTCCTAATCAAATTCTGATTCTAAGTTCTTCCCTTTATTATGGAGATGCATCACCGGTTCACATTTGTACTGGTATGGAGACATGTCCATTTCTCCCTGTTCTAGAGAGGATTCTTCCACCATTACTTCTAATAAGTTATTAGAAAGTGATTTGTGTTTTCTTTTATTTTAGCTTTTTGGAACTAACTGGATGATAATCCTGATACCTCAGTATTTTTACATTTTATATAATTTGACTTTTAAAGACCAGAGGAAAATAAAACAATATTGTTTTTTCTTACTTTAAAAACCGTACCTTGTCACATTTTTCCCTCACTAAATAACACATGTAAACAAAACCACTTTAATATTTGGTAATTGGATTTATACTCAGTCATACTCAGTTTACTGTATCTTGTAAACACTTTTGTGCCTATATGGCTGAGAAAATTTCCCATGTAATTTCAGAATCAATATTTATGAATTTACTGTGCTTGTGCAGTAAAACGATTCAGTACAGTAATTTCGTTATTTGTATTTATGGTAAAAAAGAAAAAATCAAAAGAAAAAATATAAACAAAAACAACAATGATACAAACTTTTATGTAATATTTACAGCATTAAGATCAATACAACCGGTTTTTTAAAATTGATTTTAAAAAATGATTTGGTTTGAGAAGCTGGTTAATGCATTTTAAATTAATTTGAAAAAAAAAACATGACTGTGTGATTACAGAAACTTTCTATGAATTAATTTTCCATTTCCATTGTTACTTATTTCATTGTCTCCATCACAGTCCTTCCTACAGTGTCTCTCCTCCAGAAGACCCCCTCCTCTCCAGTGACCTGTCATGCTACAGGTTTCTACCCAAAGAGCGCTGTGATGTTCTGAGGAGGAGTGAAAAGGAGATTCATGAAGGTGTAAAACATGGAGAGATCCTCCCAAACCATGATGAAACATTCCAGATGGGAACTGGTCTTGATGTCTCATCAATTCCACTCAAAGACTGGGGGAAATATGACTGTGTCTTTCGGTTCTATGGTGTCAGCAACGACATCATAACCCCTCTGAATAAGACAATAATCAAAACAAATAAAGGTATAAAAAATTAAAGATGTCTTCTTTTTACTTTTAAGGATTTTTGGATTTTTTTTTTGTTATTAAGCTAAAGATCTACATTTAGAACAGGTCTTTTTCTAAATGTAACAACTTAATATATTAAAATCTTAGCAATACAATAAACAAACTCATCTTTGCCCATTTTTTTCTCCCTTTTCCTACTCATGCAATATAAGCTCTATATTTTTTTTCTTTACAGAAGGGTCCATAAGCACAGCTGCCCCTATCGCTGCTTCATTGGTGTTTGTTGTTCTCATCATCATAGCAGTCATTGCATATGTTACTTTCAGGAAGAAAGGTAAGAAAACACATAAAAAAAATACAATTTTACATGTAACCAACTAAAATAACTCCTTTAAAAGTGAAGCGTAACTGTGGCTGTTGCTTATTTTTTTCTGTTCACATCCTCTTTGTTTTGTGACTTACAGTTACCTGTTGTCAGAGTATCTTTAATGGCCTAAAACTTATTTTGTTGTGATAAACTTTGTGCATTGTGTTTCTAACCCTACAGATTCTGACAACAGTACTGAGCTAACGGAGGGTCTGAACCAAGAAACCTTATTTCCAATAAAAAATATCAAAATAAAACATTAAAACTACAATATGTAATTTTTAGAGACAACTAGGACAAGTCAGACTGCAGTGACATGAACAGCTCCCCCCACTGCTTCTCCTTTCCAACAATCCCATCATGTACAAAATCGCTTCCTCAATGTCTGCATCACCTATCTTGTTGAGTGATTACAAGATTTGTTCACATAGATAATTTTATAAAAAGTACTTCTTCTGTCTGTGCAGCACATAGTTTTTATATAGCCTTAACTATGCAGTCACTATTTTGCCAGCTCTGGGATGCCGTAGCGCGAATATGTTTACCTCCATAAATGCGAGACCTGCTCTTATGTAATTTTTGTAATTTAAGCAATTTTTAAGGTATCCCTAAAAACAGAATTAAGACCAAGGCTTTCAGAGCACAGTCCTCTTGGAATAGGTTGTGCTGACTATGTTAGCTTGTATTTTGTTATTTACTCTACAGCCTCTCACTGTCATGCATGCAGCAACAGTGGAGAGGAAAAATTCAAAAAATTTAAGCAAGAGGCTCAGTGTGAGAGGCCTTCGGCAAAGGCTGATTGGTGGTTTAAAGATATAGTACCAGACATACAAAGCAAACATACAGTAGAAGCCATTCACCTAGCCGAATGGCAGCCAACTTCCCTGCAACTCCCAGCAAAATCCCCTCCAACTTCCAGCCACTGGAGTGGCCCCCTCCTTGTCCTGGGCATGCATATATTTTTGTATTCTGACTCTACCCTTTTACTGAATTACAGGGTCTGACCAGGGAGAAGGCACTTCTCTTTAGATCTTAATGTCCACAAATGTTGGCAGAAAGAACATTTTAGTACAAAGATTCATGTCTAAAAAGGAATTGCAGGGGATCAGCCAAGGACCAGCCAAGGGCCCTTCAAGGAAAGTGGGGACATTTTTAATGGCTACAATTGTAAAGGCACCAATCTATAAATAATGTTTATGTTACTAAAGGTAATGCTAAACTAGCTTCCAGATGGGTCTGTCTAAAAATTAAACTTAAGCAGATGAGCTCTAATTGCGATTTCAAACCGATTAAAGAGAGCTCATACAGTTAGTCACAGTAGAGTTGAGCCCAAAGCTATGTCAAGAGAAACAGGATCAAACATTAAGAACAGTTAACAATTTAAAAAAAAGTTCACAGTTCTTCATTCGAGAAAATGAAAGGCACAGAAACTCCTTAAGTTGTGTTATTTTCTGTTAAGAGGAGTAGTTAGATAATAAATACTATATAGCTATGTAGTTAAGCTATTATTGTACCCAAATCTATCAATCGGGGATCAACTTCATGGTCTCTTAACACTAGAGCTTCCAAGGCAGTCATCTGGACAGTTCTGAGATTTTGAAGTGAAAGAACTTTATTTATATTAACCTTATGTTGGTCATGTTTCTATATTCCTTAATTTTCACATTGTTGTTTAAATAAAATAAAAACCTAAAAAAATAAGTATGGCTAATTTTACCTTGATCTCCCACAGCTGTAATTTTGACGGCTCTATTAATTGCATTGTAAATTCTTCCTGTGTTTGATTGCCGTTATTTTACTTAGAAAACTCTGGTACCTTTGGCTTTCAGAAGAAATCTAACAGCATGCCACTACCCAATACGTCCCGTAAAGAAAATCCATACCATCGGCTCATTTGCGCATGTGCAAGCAGATATTTATTGTGGTCACAATGAAATAATGTAGTCATGGTACTAAAAGTACTTATTTCTATACTTAAATCACTACAAACATTTTTATGACTTTTCTGAGACAATTCAATGCTTTTTTACATTTTCTCAACATCTTATCAAAAGCATTTTCATCGGACTTGCCAAGAGTAGTCCGGCAAAATATGAATAGGAATATGAATTGTTCTTTTTAAGGGATCTGACCCACATGCAGGAAACCACTCAGAGAAACAGGGAAAAGTTTTAACAGGATGAGTTTTGATGAAGTGAACCGGAACTGGAAGTGAGAACGGAAGTTCAGAGTTTAGTTCAGGCTCAGTGGGAAACTTGAGCGACGACTTGCAAAAAACAAAGACTGAAACGGGACCCACGTTTCCAGAAAAGGGTGTCCTTCCCAGAATCCAGTCGGTGTGGGTTATTCCAGAATTTGATTGACTCATTGGAGGGCGGACATGGTTTAAAGGGGTTTGGTTGGTTCCTTGAGGAGTGATGGAGCTGACTGCTACTTAAATTTCCTGAAGTACTTGAACAGTTCGTGTGGAGATTTATCCCCTGCTCACGAACAATCCTTTGTGTCCAAACATCCAGTCAGTGAAGCTCAATCCTTCCAGGGGGAGAAGGCCAAAAAATCCAGTTTGCAGGATGACTTCCTGCCGAGAGGCAAAGACAAAAAACAACAAGGTTAGGGCTCAGGGAGACAAATACTCAGTTAGACTCTGCTAAACTCAGCTTGTCTAGAGTACCCAAAACTGGTAAACACTCTGGCGTCGAGGTAGTGGCAGTCAGCAGCTTAAGAGTCCTCAGATAATGAGGCAACCATTCGCAGGTGATTGGAAGGGCCAACAAGAACCGGGAGCCACCTGGTGGTGGAGGGAGAAAACACAAACACACAACCCCCACAAACTGGATTCCTAACATTTATCTTTTTAAAATTTATTTATTTATTTAGATTATCCATTTTATACCACACAAAAGGAAAAATTAAACTCAAAAAGACTAGATTTATGATTAAATCCAAAGCCGAAAAGTTTGTTCCCTGAAGTAGGATAGGATTAAATTTCCAGGACAAACAGGTGATAAAACAGAAATTATTTTACTGTATTTATTTTCTCAGGACATACATGAGTATAATGACCCGGATGTATATCTGGTAGCGCATGCGCCAATGATCCTATGGTATGGGTCGTGCTTTTGGGACAGAAGTAACACTGCAAAACAGGCTTTAGAAATGCTTCAAAATATTGATGATAGTGATTCTGGCAGAGATGGATAGACAGATGATGATGACTGGTTGGTAGTCTGAGGATGATGAACCACCTGCGGAAAAACGCAGACGTATAAGTGACCCATCAGTTAATAGGGAAACTTTTCTTTAAGGTTTGGATAGCCCTGCCTACAGCTCAGCCTGTATACTCAACGGCCCAAAAGCCAAACCAGAGCCCCTGGTCTACTATAATCCCACAAAGGTTGGCATTGATGTGTTGGATCAATTTATTAGAAAGTATTCTGTAAAAGCTCTAATTCCAAGTTGGCTTGTGACTCTTTTACAATCTCCTGGACATAGCAGCTATAAAGAAGTTGGTTTTGTTCAGGAGGTTTGTGAACATCAGCGTCTCACGCAGAGATTTTATCCCTGAACTGGTAAAACCACATGCGCTCCGCAGGTTACCAACCCCTCCACCGCAGAAGAGCCAGCTTTGGCGAGGTAAAGAGAACAGTGCCAGGTGCGTTAGTGCTGCACAAAAAAACCCTTATATGTTGTTTGTCATAAAAGTGAAAAAGTGGTGTGCAGAAAATGTGTGTGGGGGATCAATCAATTTCTGTAAATAAAATTTCGATTTCAAACATTGAAACTGAGTAGTAAAACAGTCTTATTGATTTAACGGATTTATTTTTTATACAGATTTAAAAATATATATATTAGACCTGCTTCAAGGTCTACATATTCACAATGGGCCTATATGGCGTCTAGAACCATTTCAGTCAATGAAGTCATCACTACTCTTGCATTCCAATGGGAAAATTGCCACCCATCAAATTGACTGCCAGTGGGAGTTCTAGTGGGATCAGAATTCTGGGAGTCCTAGTGTTTATGTAAACAGTTGATGCACATTTATTGAGGTTTCCTTAGAGCTTGCTTGTTGAGCCTTGCTTGGCCTTTGTGAAATAGATAATGCCAAAATGCTAAGTTTATTTGTGGTCAAGCCTAACATAATCTCTTATGCTGGATTTCTTGATTCTACTTTTGTGAAATACTCACCAGGTTTGCATGAGCCATGTATGTATTTCCTGTTTATCAATAAACACAAAGCATCAACAGTGTCTTGTCTGACTGTGTTCCTTTAGTTAATCAAGCAATATCAGAAGCTAATGAAAGATAATTCAACAAAGTTTTTTGTTATAATTTTAATTAGAAAATGAGAAAAAGCTATTCAATTCAATTCAGTTTATTTATATAGCATGAATTCACAACACATGTCGTTTCAAGGCACTTTACAGAGACAATTAGATGAGATCATGCAATCAAATTGATTCAAAGTTTTCTATCAAAGGAAACCAGGTGGTTCCCTACGTTGATGTATTGACTCAGGCAATCCTCAATGGGGGAGGGAAAGAGAGGAAACTTCACACAGGTAGATGTGTTTTTGTTAAAGAAACAATTTGAACATGTAATGTATACCTGTGAGAAAATATTCAATAAAAATATAGAACTGAGAAGAGTCAAAAGATGCAGTTCTATAGCTATTTACAATATAAAAAATACATAGGACTTACTATACAATATACAGTATATAGCTACATACTGTATACGCAGTACGACTGTGTGTTAATGTAACACAGGAGGTCTGGAGTGTTCTACGTTGGTGTAGCTTGTAGGTCCACCGAAATGGTTGTTGGGCAACCACCAGAGAGAGGGGAAAAACGATTAGTGAGAAGAGTATAATTTATTTATTTATTTTTTTTGAGCATGTCAGTCCCGATTTTCCACTATTCCTTAATGTTTGGTGGTGTAAATGCACCAAATGATTGCTTGCCAACCGTCCATGAAAATTAAGAAGAAAGAGGGGCTGATTGGAACTCTGCACACTGAATTTATCCTCGCATGCGTCCTCTGAAGTGCATAGTGCACTTTTTGCAGATTTTGTCTAAGTGCCATTTGATTCCAAGACTCCTCATTATGCAGCCTACAAATGCGTCCTTCTTTTTGCACTCTGTGCATACAAAATTACAAATAAAGCAGTCCGTGTAATCCTATCTATCCTTGGTTATCCCAGGATTCATTGCGAGACCAAGCAAGCCAGATGCTCCGTGATCAGCTGAAAAAGGTGCTTGGTGCCAAACAGTGGTGAATATTAGAATTTCAGTTTTATATAATACATGTATGTAAATAGCTCTGTCTGAAATTAATGAAAATTGTTGTTTTAATGGTTGAGTCAGATATGTGGCGGGTAATGTTTGATTTATCTAAAGGTTTGTATCTGTAAATATAAATGGTTTGGTTATAATTTAAGGACAGATACTGATATATCTGCTGTGTGGGGACTATAAATCTGAAATGATTTTTATTTTTTAAATGAAAAACTATTTTGCACAATTTGCTTAACTAAGTATTTTTTGTTGTTGAATATAACAGATTTTGCTGATAAATTTTTTATACATACATTTTGCCTAATGGTAGATCATACAGGCCCTCCTCTTCCAGGCTCACAAAATCTTGGACCATTGGCTACAGTACTGTAACCAAACCTTTACATCCTCAGCCTTGCCGTGTTGCCAAGAAGATGGAGGTCAGTGATCTGAGCATTACGAGAACATCAACTTCCTTGATGTGCCCAGTAGATTGCATAACTAAAATTCATCAACATAGAGAATGATAGGATCGTCCCCAGAAAGCTATTTGTTTGTTTTATGATGGATACCATCAGAAAATGCCCTGTACTGACTTTCTGCTGCCTTGAGCCTCTCTGTTCTTCAAGTTCATATCCTGGAACTCTTTGTGGTTCAAAACCTGAGGCAATGGCTTCAAAAGGGGGACATACTTAAAGCTTCCATTGTCTACTCAACCAAGTGCATATTCAACTGGTTTAACGCACTTAGATACATCAGAAGTGTTTCCAGTTTTAGAAACAAAACCTTTGTAAATAAGGCTTGGTAGATCTTTTACATAATTAGCATCTTGACTGTCATTAGTGATAGAAAGTTCACCATCTTGAACATCCTCACCATTGTGTTAATCTGCTTTAAAAAAAACTCATACTTTTTAGCAGCTCTTTGACATTTTGAGAGGAGTGCAGACCTAACACTCATGTTTTTAGATATGTAATTTTTGTGTAGATTGCAATACTGGCAATTAAAAGAGACTTTTTGAAAATCTCTCACCTCTCATTTACAGAGATCTTTATCCATGTGTGCATTAGAAGTTATTCTAGTTGATCAGGTAATTCCCACAGGGACAGTGATGCCAGGGCATGACATCATTGGAGTGAGCCCTTTTTAAGCTCGTCTGTCTTTTAGCTCTCTTTGGCTTTTTTGGCTTTAATCTGAGAAATGTAATGCCAAGAGGAAGCCAAGTGGTAAAAGGACAGACTGAGGGCACAAAATTCAGCCAGAAACAACAGAAGAATTTAAAGATTTTTTCAAAGAATTCAGCAGAGGCTGCAGACAGGAACCTCTTCTCAGGATCCATGATGAGGGGAAGGAAGAGGTTTATGATCTTCTGGAGATCTCAGATCACTTTTAGATTTAGCTATGATATCACTGCAGGCTTGGATGACTCAGAGCAAGTTTAGTGATGTTCAAATGAGATGGGTGAAAAAAGTAATACCGATACTTTGAGCTTGTTGGTCAAAAAGCTCATGTAGTACTTTATATTGGAACAGGCCAGGTTGAGCTGAAATTGCCGAGGTGTGGAAACAGCAATTCATTTATCAGGTCCATTCGTAAGTCCTGCTTCCACCCATGTTAAGTAACGTCAAGAGGGACTTTTGTAAAGAAGGCAATAGGGTGTAAAGAACTGAAAAATGTTCTTTGAATTACATAAATGGGAATTGCCGACTCAGAAACAGCTTTCAAACAAAGTACTAAATCTCTTGGTTTTGAAAAAAAAATGTGCATGAAATGCAAGAATCTAAGCATAACTTTTGAAATGATTTATAATACTAGCCACAACAAAAAAAATCCTGGATAGTTTTAACACCCCTATTTAGCCAATCCAAGGGTAAAGCATGTGTTTTCTATGAATATGGGAACTAAGGTTTTTGCAGAGGATTAAGTTGGGCTAGAGGGTTACCTTGAAATACTTCACTTTATATTTATATATTACTTAACACCTTTGCATTTTAGAAAGATTATTATTTACAATTAGACTTCGTAATTGTCCAATTTTTTGGTGAGGAGTAACAGGCCAAGCTGTAAGCCAGACAGCAGCAGATAAACAGAGCTTTCAAGGGTAAGTTTAGCCATCTTATGGAGGAAGTACATTTTTCCCTACTTGTAATCTTGGTTTTCGCTTATGATCCTTATCTCATTAGCATCGGTAAAGGTAAGAATGTAGAATTACCTGCATCATGAGGCAAGGCAAGTTTATTTATATGGCTCAGATTGGAAACAAGACAATTGAAAGTGCTTTAGATAAACAAAATGAACAGAAATGAATGAAGTAAAAAATTATAAGAAAACATGTTTTGACTCAGTTCTTTCACACATATATATGGACAAAATTGATGGGACCCCTAATTTAATGAAATAAAACCCAACAATTATCACAGAAGTAACCTTATTTTGACAAAAGTAGCCTAATTGAAAAAGAAGAAATAAGTGGAAGTGACCTGCATTTAGGGACATTGACCTTTTGATTATTTTTTCATTTAAAAGGAGGAAAAAAGAAAGAAAAAAACTCTCAATGTTAGGGCATTCATGCATAAGAAATATGAAAACATTGCGAATATGTTTAAATGTTCTCTTTTTGTTAGTATTTCAACAAGTTTTCTCATTATGTGCGAAAGCGATGCGCGTTCCCGCGGCAGGGGATGGAATTGTCAGGCATGCGCTTCTCGGCACAACAATGTGCGCACCTTTATAAATAGGTCAACTCTCCTGTCTCAGCTTTCAACAATACAGTAACACGGACGGCTTCACATTGTAACAAATAATTTATGATTATTAAGGCCAATCAATGATAAAGATAAGATGATTAGGTTATTTTTGTTTTATATTTTCTGCCAGTTTTTACTAGCGGGTAAGAATAAACTTCGTCTCATAATCTTTGTCATTTTTCCTGCCTCAAGTATGTTTACATGGCGATTATAAATTGGTTAATTAAAAAGTTGATCTATTAGGCTTTTTGTACTTAGTGATTGTCTTATTTTGCATTTCATCTTCAAAGAAAAACACTCAGCCAAGTTTCTCTGGACCGGATCTTCAGGGCTGTCGAACTTCCCAGAGTTAGAAATTACTGTGACGGTTGATGATAATTTAGTCGCGGTTTGTGACAGCGGCAACAAATCCATAAAACTCAACTACGACTGGGTTGATAAATTCCTCCAAGACAATCCTAAGCTGGATGACTGGTTCCGTTTGCGGTGTTATGGAGAACTGCACCACTTTCAGGACAAAAGATCTGCTTTGAAGAAGTATTTCAAACAAGAAGGTAAATGATCCTTTCTTAAAAAATCTACTTGCATATATAAGAGAATAATGTTAAATTTTATCTGCTCTTATAAAGCACAGATGCTGAATCTTCTTAGGGAATGCAATGGAATGGTTGGATTTAAATTCCTTTATATCAGTAATGATTTTAAACTTTTCTGTTTACATATATGGAGGACCAGCTCTACCATATATAAAAAAATAAATACAGAAATAAATAAATGCCCAATAGATAAATAAGCACACAATAAATTTCCCCCCAAAATTACAATAAACAAATAAATGTAGGTAGAAATGAAATTATACATTGAGACATAAATGTATATATCTCTTTTAATTTGCTTTGTATTAATAACCTTATTTATTTATTGTCCGTTATAATCTTCAACGCTATTTATTTCTGCCTGTGGTTTATACATTTCTGTATGCATTTCTGCCTCATTTGCATAAAGAGGCAGAAATGCATACATTATGAAATAATTTTAAGCAACACAATACAATCAACCCAAAAGGCCTGTTTTTTCACAGTTTCTATTATTGCGGGCCTAATTTTTGCTATTTGTCATTCTTTTAATACAGAAAAATTATTTCTCCTTCTCCAAATTAACAATAGCTGATTATTCAAATACTCTTATTGTCAAATTATAGCTATAGAAATAAAATTAGGAGATTTCTGCTGAAATCTTACTTTCATAACTTTTTTCATTTTCCTTACAGCATTTCTTTGGTTGTCTTTTATTCTGATATCCATGTTAGATTCTCACCTGTATCTGATTTTCCATTCAGCTCTGGGTTCACTTTTTCCCTTCAGCTACCTGCCTTTACATTCAACTATCATTCAGACCTGCTTCCTGCCTTTCATTTTTATTGAAAGTCTCTGGTCATTCTATTTCTATTACTGTTTCCTTCTGTTTGCCTCTTCTGTCCATGCTGTGCTGTAATATTTTGCACCTTCTTTGTGAATTTCAGCTACTGATTCATGTGACCTCTTTGCTTCAATTTGTTTGCAAATGGATCATACTTCTCCTACTCACTATAGGTGTCATGTTCTGTCTCAGAGACAAGACTTGTTTAAGCAGGTGGGGGTTCATCTAAGGCTTTGTTCACATGACCGTCTCAAACTGTGTCCCTCAAAATAAATTTTCTTTTTTCATTTTTAGATGATAAAAAAAGCAAATGCAAAGCAAGTAAATCTATGTTGTTCTTGCAAACATTGTTAATGTTAATTGCACAAAAAGAGCTGCTCATCTGTTCTGATTTCTTTCTCAGGTGTCCATATTTTACAGCTGATCTGTTCCTGTGAGATTGATGAGGAGACTGAGAATGTTAATGCTGCTTTAGAGTATGGTTATGATAAAGAAGATTTAATTGCTCTGGATTTTAATACTCTGACATGGATTGCTCTAAAACCAGAAGCCATACCATTTAAAAGAGTGTGGGACACTGAAAAAGAGAGAAATTTGTTCGATCAGAAAATTCTCATGCAGATGTGCCCTGAATGGCTAAAGACAGCACTGAACACAGGGAAGAACTTTCTACTGAGAACAGGTAAATGAGACGAGCAATCCAATTCTAGTGATATTATATATACAGTATATATAAAAAAAAATATATATATATTGGGTTTATGTAACATTTAATTTTTAGCTAATTATTAACAAATACAAAAAAGAAAAGTTGCATTAATGCTATTGTTTATTAATACTTAATACATGTGAAAAAAAATCATTTCAAAACGATAAAATTTACATTTTAGCTTTTTCCTACACCCCAAATTAAGCAATATTAAACCTCACCAGCCTATGAATGTGGTGATGGGATGTTTTTAACTTGGGAAATAGGCTCTTAGCCGATTATTTCTAACTTAAATCTCAGAAATGTCTGCATTAAACTACAACTCAAACACAACATTAGCGGTAGTGGTAGTCTGACTCTGGTTGCATAGTTTAAAAAACTTCAGACCAGATATTTATATACATCAGAGGTCACTTTGGTGATTAGATACACCAATCCAACTCTTTGTTAATTGTAATATTTTATTCAGCAAATCACATGCATGTAGACATGGTCAAGATGATCTGCTGCAGTTCAAACCAAGCATCAGGATTGGGGAAAGAGTGATTTAAGTGGCGCTGAGTGTGGCTTGGCTGTTGGTGTCAGATGGGCTGGTCAGAGTATTTTAGAAACTGCTGAGCTACTTAGATTTTCATGAACAAACATCTCCAGGGTTTTCAGAGAGTGGTCTGAAAAAGACAAAATAAGGAATCAGAAGGGCTCAGAAAAATTAAACCGTAATCTGATATAATTAAAAAAAAAGTCTATGCATACCTCTACCTGTAGATTTGATTTATGATAAACTATCCGAGGATTTCTCTATCTGATGCTGTCATGGGTTGAATAGGAGTGAGCCCTAATCTTCATCAACTTAAAACAGGAAAACAGTTCTATTTAAAGCTAAACATAAAAAGTTTTTTTTTTCTTTTACAGAATGGTTACTTTATTTTAATTGGATTTGATTGCTACAACTAGATGTATTATTGTCCTGTTTTTTTTACCATCATATCTATCCTTGTTCTCAATCATTAAATGAATCCTTATCTGACTGATCTGTGTTTTGTATGCCAACTTTTAATGATGTTTTCCTTTTATTTTATTTTTCGTCCTTTCCCAGAGCATCCGTCCTTGTCTCTGCTGCAGAAGACTCCTTCTAGTCCAGTCAGCTGTCACGCTACAGGTTTCTATCCTAAAAGCGCCCTGATGTTCTGGAAGAAAGATGGGGAGGAAATTCACGAGCATGTGGAACATGGAGAGATCCTTCCAAACAATGATGGGACCTTCCAGATGACGGTTTACCTGAACATCTCCTCAATCAGTCTTGATGACTGGAAGAGATATGTCTGCGTATTTAAGTTCCTTGACAAAGAGGAAGAAAACATCCAACTGGATGAAGCAGAGATAAAAACCAATAGAGGTAAAAAAAAAAGCAAAATGTTTGCCTGTTGCTTTTTGTGTTGTTTGGTCTATCCAGTAGTTTAGGATAACAAGGATAACAAAACTTTTTATTTATTATACACTTTCTATTTGGTATCAAACCTCAAAGTGCTACAGTAGGAATATATAAAAGGAACAACATAAAGAGATATGTAAAAACAACAACTAGGACGAGTACAGCTTTCTAAAAAGGTTACTTTCAAGTTCCATTTAAAAAAAAAATCCACTATCTTCAGGGCTCTGAGATGGTCCAGAAGGGTGATGGAGGTGGTAAGCTCATGTTTTTATTTTTTGTACCCTTATCAGGATCCTGCCAGGGCTATGCACAATATATTTAGCTTTTGGAAGCTCGTGGCAGGGAGTGCAATACAGTAGTGCAACCTGATGGAGAAAAAGGCATGGGCAACTTCTCTGCAGCAGGGAGGGAGGGAAATAGTTTGGAAATACTGCAGAAGCAAAAGATGTATGTCTTGCAAATGGAGGTGGCATGGATATCAAAAGAGCTGAGGGGTCAAACCCCCAGGTTAGTAACAGAAGGAAAGAAAGAAAGAATGTGCCTGGAAATGGAACAGAGGCTTTAGGGGAAGTGTAGCTTGTTAGTTGTTCTGGTTTGAATGGCCGCTGTACTTTAGTCATAAAACTGTGGGAAGTTTTTTCATACATGATTTAAACTTCTCTAGGCAGGAGCTGAGACGGTTCAGGTGCGCAGAGTGGGAACTGCGGGGAGTGATCTGGGGGTATAGTTAAGTGTCATCATGAGAAGGGTTATGCCCTGGTCCAAAGTTCGCCCCTTATTATGTGTGAGGCCATTTATGATCTGTTGAAGAATTAGACAGCCCTATCCATGTTTAAAATCAGCAGCAAATTGGCAGGTATGATAGTCCATATGTTTTTTGAAGTTGCTGATAACCAGATACCAGATAAAATACGTTGTTCAAGGAGATGAGAAAGCTATTAATGTTGGAAATACAAATTCAATTAAATTCAGTTTATTTATATAGCACTAATTCACAACACATGTCATCTCAAAGCACTTTACAGTTCCACACCAGATCATACAGTCAAAATGATTGAAAGTTTTGTATCTAAGGAAAACCAGTTGATTGCATCGACTCATTTACTCAAAGTCAATTCCTCACACTAAGCATGCTTGTAGCGACAGTGGAGAGGAAAAACTTCCTTATAACAGGAAGAAACCTCCAGCAGAACCAGGCTTAGTGTGAGCGGCCATCTGCTGAGGGCGACTGTGGTTCAAGGAGACAGAAGCAGAGATATCAAAACTGTTGTTTGTCTTAGGTGAGTGATAGATGGGGCAACTGGGGATGAAGAAGGTTGTTTGCAGTTAAAAACCAGGCTTTAGAAGGACCTGGTAAGGAGAACAGAAATGACTGAAAGCTCAATGTTGCTGAGGTGAAGAGCAGCAATCCCACTACCAGTAGTACGGGCATTGTGCAGGTGGCATTATCCAGGAGGGCAAGCCTTATTCATATGTGGCTAGACCCCATGTTGCTCCCATGTTTCTATAAAATAGAATCTATCAATCCCCTTGTCTAGAATAAGGTCATATATAGGATCGGAATTTTTAAACAGTGACTGCATATTGAACAGCGCCTGAGTGGTGTGAGTCTTAAGATACATTCTCACCAAACAAGAATTTCCCGGCTGAAGTAAAGGATTGCCATTTTATCCCTGCGTAGAGGAAGGATCTGGAGCGAAACAAAGCAGAGCAAGGCGATGATGGCGAATTTAGGATGGCAATTGGCAAGATTTTAGCGAAGTTTGCGACATTTGATCCCTGTGCCTACAAATTTCCTTCAGATTTTTACAGATTTTCACCACTAAATGTGGCTGATAACTACAGTGAAGGAGCGCAGCAGAGACCAACTTGTTTTATTGAAAATCAAAAATACAGTGGGAATGCTCTTAAGAGCATTTAAAGTGGCATTTAGCCTCAGAAGCACTTTAGCCTTAGAAAGTTTCATCGTATTTGTCAGGAGTCAGAACAGAGGACCCAGAATTCAAGGGAAACAAACCAGGGGATTTGTCAGAAGCATTTATTAAAAAACGTCTTATCTGCAGTTCAGCCACTAGGGCGTCTAAGGCAGAAACGTCTGCAAACAGAAAACTCAGATAAGCAACCCTGGAGAAGCAGACTTTTGGAGAAGCAGATTTTTTTTTTTTAGGAAGTTTCTGGAAAAGAGGTTTAAGTATCTGATACAGACTACCTTCTGCAACACAAAACACCTTCCTAATCAGAATTTGGCAGCTTAAGAAAAAAGGTCCCAGCAAAAAACTCACCTATAAGATTTGTAAAACTTTTGGAGCTGGAGATTGGACTTCATGGTGGGTTCAGTGAAAATAAATCTGATGTGGATTTCAGAAAGTCCTATTATAATTTACAACTAATACATAACTTTAGTTGCTTAGCACACCACGGTACAAGGTGGAATATAAGTCATAGTTTATACCAACATTATTAATTCTGACATTATATGTGGAGACAGTGGGGCAGATTTGAGTCATATATGCTTTTTCATCCCTCTCATTTTCTCCCTCTTAGTCCTTTGCCAGGGGTGGCGTTGGTTATACCCTGAGGGTTACACCCTGGACAGGGTGTCAGTCTGTCGCAGGGCAAAGTGCAGAGACACACAACCATGCTCAGACTCACACCTAAGGGAGAATTTAGAGCAGCCAATTAACCTAACAGTCATGTTTTTGGACTGTGGGAGGAAGCGGAGTACCCGGAGAGAACCCACGCATGCACAGGGGAAAACATGCAAACTCCATGCAGAAATACCCCAGGCCAGGAACTGAACCCTGAACCTTCCTGCAAGGCAACAGAGCTACCTAATGATCAGTGTGCTGCCAACATTTTCATAAACAGAAAATTACATATTACAGCTTACCTAAAAACTGTAAAAAATAATATATGCCGGTATATGGTTAATGGTGTCATGATCGGTTTAACAAATCTGACCCACATGCAGAGAAACCACTCAGAGAACACGGAGAAAAGTTCAACAGTTTTATTTGTTGTAATGAAAACGGGTTGGATCTGGAACTCAGTAAACTGGTGAACTGGAACTGGAAAGTCAGAAGGGAAGATCACAGAGATCAGTTCAAGGACCGTGGGAATTGAGACTGCGGCTTGAATTTCGCAAGAGAGGGACTCACGTTTGAGGGGGCTCTTGTCAATCCTTGAATCCAGTCTGTGTGGGGTTATCCAGACAGATGGGAACTCGTTGGAGAGCGGACACTTAGACGTACGTTGGACCCGGAGGAGTAATGGAGCGCACTGTCACCTGGATTTCCAAGGGAATTTGAACGGACCATGTGGAGGTTTTCCCCTACTCAGTGTAAACTTAGTTATGCCTCCCAGGAGGAGAAGGACCAGGTGTCCAGTTACTTCCTGCTTCCTGCCGAAGAGCAAAGATAAAAAAAACTCATTAGACTCAGAGAAACAATGGAAGGGTAGACTCAGCTAATCTCAGCTTGCCTAGAGTACCCAAAACTGGCAAACATTCTGGCGTTGAGGTAGTGACAGCCCACTGCACAAGTACTCCTCCAGTAATGGTCCAACGAGCCGCAGGTGTGCAGGGAGCCCCAACGAGGACAGGGCACCACCTGGTGGTGGAGAGAAGGAAACGACACAAACAGACCACACAAACTGGATTCCTAAGAAATGGCTTGTCTTTCTCTAGGGTCTTTGTTAAGTAAGGGGACTTCATAGAGCTACTAAACTACCGTATTTTCACGACTATAAGGCGCACTTAAACGCTTTTTTCCTCAAAAAATGTGCGGTGCGGCCCTATGGTGCGCGGTGCGCCCTATGTGTGTGTTGTAACTGCGACTTTTGAGACCACCTCATTGAGGAGATGATGAAAGAGTGGCTGAATGTAAGGAGACCAGCTGTTTTTTTTCCCACTCATCACCATTAATCTTGTAGACTCCATGCGTGCCCATCTCACAGCTGATGTGAAAAACATGGGGAAACAAATTAACGCTGTGCTCGCTGTTCAACCGCCGACATCGGTGTGAACCGGACCCAGCAGGTGCAGCAGAAGCAGCGAAGTTTACATGCAAAGTCAATGGTTGACGCAATCACATGGTACAACGCTTTCACAGGTCCCGCATGCTGCTTTTGGTGCAGCACGCCGGGAGCGTTTAAGCATCTGTGCACCGCCAACGCGCTGCTGCTGCTCAGATGGAAAATTGAAGTTTTGCTGCTGGACGCGCCGCGATCAACCAATCAGAGAAGCTGATCTGGGAGCTCACAGCGCAGACAGACACAGCGCCTCTGATGACATATGATATTAACGCGAAATGAAAAGGCTGGGTGGATGCGTGGCTGAGACAGGTGTATGTGAGAAGACTAGGTGGTTTTTTTCCACGCATCACCATCGCTGCGTGCCCATCTCACCGCCGATGTGAAAAAGGTGAATCAAATGAACGCTGTGCTTCGCCGTTATCCCGGGGGTCTGACAAAGGAACTTCCACCGCTTCGACATCGGTTTGAAGCGCCGCTCACAGTAAGGCGAAGCTGGCGTGGGCCGGCGATGGATGACAGACTGAGACCACAGTTTCATGATAAATGGAAGGCAGCGCCGTGCAAGTTACGCCACCGTTTGCGGATGGATTGTAGATGGACTGTGTCTGCTGGCTCTGTTGTTCAAGCTTTCGCAAAAGCCGGCATTATTTCTGAGGAGCTGCGCTGCACGGAAAGTGACTGACAGCGAAGAAGGGGAAACTGGCATGTCTGATTTAGCGCAGCTGTTTTATTCAGAGGAATGCTGAGGATAACAGAGGATGATGACTTTGATGGGTTTGATTAATACTTTGTAATAAATACATGAATAAAGCACAATCATACTCAGTTTTGCTCCCGCTCTATTTTTCTACCTGAAAACTTAATTCAACAGCAGCCTGTGGGCGCTCTCCTCCTCTTCACCGCGGTGGCTGGCAGGTGTTTTTTCATCTAAATAATCTAAATCTTGCAGCTATATTTGCTGTGATCAGTGGGAATAAAGTAGTTTTAATATGTTTTTAAGTGAGAAAGGCCACCTGAAAACTTAATAATTGCAGTCAGTTCATCCAGATTATCATTATTTCTGTCGGAGGCGCTCAGACTCCCCACATACCAGCGGTGCACCGACAGGAGAAATCCTTTCGTTCACCGCGGCTGCTGGCAGGTGTTTTTCATCTAAATAATTTTTAGCTGCAGGGCACCAGGATACCGGCAATAAAAGCGAACATATTCCGTCGGCAGGGTTTCAGGATTTTAAGTTAATTTAGGAGTGATCACAGCGCTGTGTCATCTGCGATGTGTCTGTCTCACCGGCCAGCTGCCAGGTTTGATTAATACTTTGTAATAAATACATGAATAAAGCACAGTCATACTCAGTTTTGCCCCCCGCTGTATTTTTTAAATACGCAGTAGAGGTATTTAAAGGTAGTAGAGGACATGTACCTGTATATAAAAAACGCGCCCTATAGTCCGGTGCGCCTTATGTGTGTGTTAAATACAGAAATGGGACACATAACTGAGAGTGCGCCTTTTAGTCCGGGTGCGCCTTTATGGTCGTGAAAATACGGTACAATCTTTCATTCCTACATATGCAACACGGGGGAAGTGTTTTTCCCAAGGGCACAGTGACTGAGACGTGCAGAGCTAGGCCTCAAATCTGCGACACTCGGTCGCAGGAAAAACTCCTACTGTACATCCTGCTCCTAATATTTAATATCTAACATTTGTTTTTAAAGAATTTTTATATAAGATCCATAATTCATATCTGATGCTGTCTACAATTTTATTACAGGTAGAAATAAAAAGAACTACAGCAGAGAGATGTAACTGCACCATTGTGACTTTTTGTGTTTCTATTTCTTCTTTAAGCTTTGTTCACAGAGAGGCAGAGTAACAAAACTGCTCCCATCATAGCTGTAGCAATTTCTTTTGTTCTTGTTTCCATTGGTGCTGCTGGATATGTGGTCTATAAAAAGAAAATAGGTAAGCGATCATGATTTTTTATGTGTGACAATATATTTTGCTGAAATGTATCTACTGTAGATAGAACTATATTAAAAATAAGATCTTCACTTCAGCTTCTTTATAGGTTTACCTCCATTTACATTTCTGAACTGTTTCAGAAGTGTTATAAATTTTATTGATTGTACTCTTTGTGACTTTCAGTTCCAGAGGGGAGATTGGAGCTTCTTGAGCCACTGAACTCAGAGGCCTGATCAACAAACTGTTGCCCAATGTGGGGATTTTTTATGACTTCTGTCTGAAATAAAATAAACAGTTATACTTTCTTTCTGTACAAGTGCTTCAGAGATTAGGCTCTTTTAAAGACCTAAGTTAAACAAAGTTTTATCTTTGTTAAAACCTGTTTTGTTTTTTTAACCACATATCAGATTAAAGCCAAAACTTGTTAAACCTGGTTTGATCTAATCCCAGTTTCAGTTCAGAGCAGGTTAGTCACATGGTGAAACTTCATGAAGGAAAAAAATGACTTTCTAAAAACAAACAGACCATAGATTTGAGGCTGAAGAAGGAAACAAAGAAAACATGCTTTGTCTTTAAGAAATTCCTACATTCATGATGAAGTAGAATCTGTGGTCAGATGCTGGCAGCCTCCCAGATGCAGTCTTAGTTACTTTTTTCAGTCACTTCCTGGCAAGTGAGTCTTTTTTAGGCTGCAGGCATTTCGGCCAGTTAGGTTGTACTGGAGATATTTTTGGTAATGAAAACATGTAAATAAAAAAAATCTAACTTTTGGTGTAAGTTTTTGTTCTTGTTTTTAAAAATGCCTAAAATAGGCAAGATAAACTTATTGACCTTTTATCTGTTATAATGCTATTTCATCATCAAAATCCTGCAAAAACTGGTACTTCACCAGTTTCATGCTTGTCACAATAACCCTCAAAAACTCTGCCCCTCGCTGTCCAGGAAAAGGAGTAAAACCAGGTCAAACTAAAAACTTTCCCACTTGAGTTCTGGACAGAGAATATTTATTTATTGTTTTGCATCTTAAATGCAAAATAATTTACCATATATATATATATATATATATATGTATATATCTGGTATATATATATATATACATACATATATATATATATATAAATACTACAGCTCCACTGTTCCCCAAGGGGATGGGTCAAAATGCAAAGAGTAAATTTCCCCAATTGTGGGACAATAAAAGGAGAGGGATTTACATTTTTACATTTTGTTTTATATTGCTTGATCAAATGTAGAAACTGGTAAGTCTCTGTACTATTGCCTAAATACAGATAGTAGAAAAATGTAACCATAATGATTATGAATCACATGGGCCACATCAGGGATTATTTCACAAGATAAAAATAGGCACATTATCTTTTTTGGCATCACTTCCCTTTCTCCATGTTGGTCACTGATATTTGAACCAATGAGGAAGATCTATTTCTAATCAGCTCAGACTGATTTGGTTGCTGGGAGATCCCTGAAGCACCTGAAAAACTTCGACCAGCTCAGGTAGCTTATAGGAGATGTACCAATGGCAGCGTTATTTTCCTCTGTCTGTTCTCACACAGAGCTGAATGCTTGGCTTTAGTGGCAACATTGTCCCTCAATCTACCTAAGCAACTCTCCATCACAGAATTATATGATGGGCCAGCGGGCGGATGGAGAGGCTGATATTAGCAGATTTTTGTTGTGTGCAGATGCTCGTTATGCAGATGACTAATCGAATTGTGCAACAATGTATAAATATATTTTAACTCAACTGCAGCCTTAATACAAACAATGTTTTTGCCTTTGTAGCCAGGAGCCGAAATATGTTTCCATACTTTGTAGTAGTGCAGAGATTTGAAACATAAAAGAAAAGGGATTGTTTATAACAAACAATATTCTAAAAGTGTCAAGTTCTCTAGGCCCCTTCTTTTTTAAATAACACTCATGATCGATAAAGAACAAGGAACTCAACAGACTGGTCTTTAATATTTAAGTTTAATCAATTATCTAAAAAAAGGAACTTCAATTTAAATTCAGACTCAACAGTTTTCAGTTCACTATATTTGTAGTCTAGGAGAAAAAAAACATGAACTTCTAATGCTACCGGTGATCAAATTTAATGAATTGAATGCAGAGTAAAGCCTTAATTTAAAACAGAGGAAAAAATATCAAAGATTTCATTGCCTTTTATTGACCGGCAGAAAACCATAAAATGTTTTAAAATCTCATGCATATGGTAATAACTGGAATGAGGTTTGACAAAAGCTGTGTGGAGGAATCAACAAACCTGTGGAAGGTTCTGGTCAGATAAGAGTGATTTTTTTTTTTTTTGCCTTTTTAAAAAAAATGTGTGCAGGAAAACTGAAACCATGTATTTGAGAAAACTTCCATAAGGTCAAATCACAGTGGTGGCAGCACCATGCTGTGGGATGGTCTCCAGCAGGAACAGGGGGAGGCTGGTAAAAGTTGATCAGAAGAGTTATTGAGCTAAAATAAAGGTAAATACAGAGCAATCTTTAAGGAAAGAGAGTTTAGACCAGAGCAGAGGTTTTCCTTACCCCCAGTGAACAACTCTAAACACCCGTAAGAGGTAAAATACCTAAATTTCCTCAAGTTTAACTGTGTGTTTTTAGATAGATTCGTTACTGGGGCAACAACAAAAATCTGAGTTACTCATCAAAGAGGTGCCATTATAGGCTATAAGGTTTTTGGTGAGTTTGATGACTTGATATAATAATAAAAAAAGTTAAAATGTAAGCAAATGAGTTATATATATATACAAAAAACACCACAATCTTTAAGATGACAAAATATAGCAGTAAGAAAATTACTGCCATCTAGTGGTTAAATATAAAATATGTCCTTTTAGGCTGCAACTGCAATCATATTTAATAAATCGCAAAGACTAAATTAATAATAATCAGTGAGATTGCATTCTCAGATGTCACTATTGAAGCATGTTGCTAATAATCATTGGTATGTGCGCATCATCCCCCATTTTAGCGGGCTGCCCATATTCACAATTAATTTTAAAATAATTTTACTTGCTTTTAAATCCCAAATTGATCTTGCCCTGTCACTACTTGGCCTAGTGGGTTACAGCAGTGCACTTGTCCTCTGAGAAGGTTGCAAATACCTGCTTTGATCCCCACAGCCCCCACTCTGGTTCCTGAGCAAAACCCTTAATCCCTGATTGCTCCCTTGGCACCACAAAATGGCAGCCCACTGCTCCCCATGGTTCAAATGCAGAGAATGAATTTCACCATTGTGGGACAATAAAGGGATTTACATTTAAATACTCGCTCTCTCAGGTCAGCTGCTAAGCTTCTCCTGAGATTGCCTAAAACTAAGCAGAATCAGAGAGTGAACCATGCTTTTACTATAGCAGCTCGAAAGCTCTGGA
>JAGKQL010000026.1:4793783-4804072 GCA_018398635.1 Cyprinodon brontotheroides
TAAGCGAAAACCAAGATTACAAGTAGGGAAAAATGTACTTCCTCCATAAGATGGCTAAACTTACCCTTGAAAGCTCTGTTTATCTGCTGCTGTCTGGCTTACAGCTTGGCCTGTTACTCCTCACCAAAAAATTGGACAATTACGAAGTCTAATTGTAAATAATAATCTTTCTAAAATGCAAAGGTGTTAAGTAATATATAAATATAAAGTGAAGTATTTCAAGGTAACCCTCTAGACCAACTTAATCCTTTGCAAAAAACCTTAGTTCCCATATTCATAGAAAACACATGCTTTACCCTTGGATTGGCTAAATAGGGGTGTTAAAACTATCCAGGATTTTTTTTTTTGTGGCTAGTATTATAAATCATTTCAAAAGTTATGCTTAGATTCTTGCATTTCATGCACATTTTTTTTCCAAAACCAAGAGATTTAGTACTTTGTTTGAAAGCTGTTTCTGAGTCGGCAATTCCCATTTATGTAATTCAAAGAACATTTTTCAGTTCTTTACACCCTATTGCCTTCTTTACAAAAGTCCCTCTTGACGTTACTTAACATGGGTGGAAGCAGGACTTACGAATGGACCTGATAAATGAATTGCTGTTTCCACACCTCGGCAATTTCAGCTCAACCTGGCCTGTTCCAATATAAAGTACTACATGAGCTTTTTGACCAACAAGCTCAAAGTATCGGTATTACTTTTTTCACCCATCTCATTTGAACATCACTAAACTTGCTCTGAGTCATCCAAGCCTGCAGTGATATCATAGCTAAATCTAAAAGTGATCTGAGATCTCCAGAAGATCATAAACCTCTTCCTTCCCCTCATCATGGATCCTGAGAAGAGGTTCCTGTCTGCAGCCTCTGCTGAATTCTTTGAAAAAATCTTTAAATTCTTCTGTTGTTTCTGGCTGAATTTTGTGCCCTCAGTCTGTCCTTTTACCACTTGGCTTCCTCTTGGCATTACATTTCTCAGATTAAAGCCAAAAAAGCCAAAGAGAGCTAAAAGACAGACGAGCTTAAAAAGGGCTCACTCCAATGATGTCATGCCCTGGCATCACTGTCCCTGTGGGAATTACCTGATCAACTAGAATAACTTCTAATGCACACATGAATAAAGATCTCTGTAAATGAGAGGTGAGAGATTTTCAAAAAGTCTCTTTTAATTGCCAGTATTGCAATCTACACAAAAATTACATATCTAAAAACATGAGTGTTAGGTCTGCACTCCTCTCAAAAATGCGTCAAAGAGCTGCTGGGAAAAAGTATGAGTTTTTAAAGCAGATTAACACAATGGTGAGGATGTTCAAGATGGTGAACTTTCTATCACTAATGACAGTCAAGATGTTAATTATGTAAAAAGATCTACCAAGCCTTATTTACAAAGGTTTTGTTTCTAAAACTGGAAACACTTCTTGATGTATCTAAGTGCGTTAAACCAGTTGAATATGCACTTGGTTGGAGTAGACAATGGAAGCTTTAAGTATGTCCCCCTTTGAAGCCATTGCCTGTGGTTTTGAACCACAAAGAGTTCGCAGGATATGAACTTGAGCACAGAGAGGCTCAAGGCAGCAGAAAGTTTGGGGTACAGGGCATTTTCTGACAGAACGTATCATAAAACAAACAAATAGCTTTCTGGGGGCGATCCTATCATTCTCTATGTTGATGAATTTTTAGTTATGCAATCTACTGGGCACATCAAGGAAGTTGATGTTCTCGTAATGCCTCAGATCACTGACCTCCATCTTCTTGGCAACACGGCAAGGCTGAGGATGTAAGGTTTGGTTACAGTACTGTAGCCAATGGTCCAAGATTTTGTGAGCCTGGAAGGAGGAGGGCCTGTATGATCTACCATTAGGCAAAATGTATGTATAAAAATTTGTAAGCAAAAATCTGTTATATTCAACAACAAAAAATACTTTAGTTAAGCAAATTGTGCAAAATAGTTTTTCATTTAAAAAATAAAAATCATTTCAGGATTTATAGTCCCCACACAGCAGATATCAGTATCTGTCCTTAAATTATAACCAAACCATTTATATTTACAGATACAAACCTTTAGATAAATCAAACATTACCCTGCCATATCTGACTCAACCATTAAAACAACAATTTTCACATTTAATTTCAGACAGAGCTATTTACATACATGTATTACATATAAAACTGAAATTCTAATATTCACCACTGTTTGGCACCAAGCACCTTTTTCAGCTGATCACGGAGCATCTGGCTTGCTTGGTCTCGCAATGAATCCTGGGATAACCAAGGATAGATAGGATACACGGACGCACCCTTCAAATCGGGCAAAAAGAAGGACGCATTTGTAGGCTGCATAATGAGGAGTCTTGGAATCCGACTAGACCTCTGCGCTGCACTATGCACTTCAGAGGACGCATCGCATAAATTCAGTGTTTCCAATCAGCCCCTCTTTCTTCTTAATTTTCATGGTGGTTGGCAAGCAATCATTTGGTGCATTTACACCACCAAACATTAAGGAATGTGGATCAGGACTGACATGCTCAAAAAAAATAAATAAATAAATTATACTCTTCTCACTAATCGTTTTCCCCTCTCTCTCTCCCCCATTGAGGACCTACAAGCTACACCAACGTAGAATCTCCAGACCTCCTGTGTTACATTAACACACAGTCTACTGCGTATACAGTATGTAGCTATATACTGTATATTGTATATATTATGTATTTTTTATATTGTAAATAGCTATAGATTCTGTATTCTCTCTATATATATATAATTTGTCTGTACTATCAACACAAAGTGAAATTCCTGGTAAGTGAAAACCTACTTGGCAATAAATTTGATTCTGATTCTGGTGTAAGGGATTGCCTTTGAGTCAATGCATCAATGCAATCACCTGGTTTCCTTTGATAGAAAACTTTGAATCAATTTGATTGCATGATCTCATCTAATTGTCTCTGTAAAGTGCCTTGAAACGACATGTGTTGTGAATTCATGCTATATAAATAAACTGAATTGAATTGAATAGCTTTTTCTCATTTTCTAATTAAAATTATAACAAAAAACTTTGTTGAATTATCTTTCATTAGCTTCTGATATTGCTTGATTAACTAAAGGAACACAGTCAGACAAGACACTGTTGATGCTTTGTGTTTATTGATAAACAGGAAATACATACATGGCTCATGCAAACCTGGTGAGTATTTCACAAAAGTAGAATCAAGAAATCCAGCATAAGAGATTATGTTAGGCTTGACCACAAATAAACTTAGCATTTTGGCATTATCTATTTCACAAAGGCCAAGCAAGGCTCAACAAGCAAGCTCTAAGGAAACCTCAATAAATGTGCATCAACTGTTTACATAAACACTAGGACTCCCAGAATTCTGATCCCACTAGAACTCCCACTGGCAGTCAATTTGATGGGTGGCAATTTTCCCATTGGAATGCAAGAGTAGTGATGACTTCATTGACTGAAATGGTTCTAGACGCCATATAGGCCCATTGTGAATATGTAGACCTTGAAGCAGGTCTAATATATATATTTTTAAATTTGTATAAAAAATAAATCCGTTAAATCAATAAGACTGTTTTACTACTCAGTTTCAATGTTTGAAATCGTAATTTTATTTACAGAAATTGATTGATCCCCCACACACATTTCCTGCACACCACTTTTTCACTTTTATGACAAACAACATATAAGGGTTTTTTTGTGCAGCACTAACGCACCTGGCACTGTTCTCTTTACCTCGCCAAAGCTGGCTCTTTCTGCGTGTGGAGGGGTTGCACCAAGAGCCATGTGGTTTTACCTGTGCTCAGATAAAATCTCAAGTGAGACGCTGATAGCCTCACAAACCTCCCGAACAAAACCAACTTTTATAGCTGCTATGTCCAGGAGATTGTAAAGAGCCACAAGCCAACTTGGAATTGGAGCTTTACAGAATACTTTCTAATAAATTGATCCAACACATCCATGCCAACCTTGTGTGATTATAGCAGACCAGGGGCCCTAGCTTGGCTTTTTGGGTCAGCTGAGTATACCGCTGAGCTGTAGGCAGGCTATCCAAACCTAAAGAAAAGTTTCCTATTAACTGATGGTCACGATACGTCTGCGTTTTTCCGCAGGTGGTTCATCATCCTCAGACTACCAACCAGTCATCATCATCTGTCTATCCATCTCTGCCAGAATCACTATCATCAATATTTGAAGCATTTCTAAAAGCCTGTTTTGCAAGTTACTTTTGTCCCAAAAGCACCACCCATACCATAGGATCATTGGCGCATGCGCCACCAGATATACATCCGGCTCATTATACCTATGTATGTCCTGAGAAAATAAATACAGTAAAATAATTTCTGTTTTATCACCTGTTTGTCCTGGAAATTTAATCCTTATCCTACTAGGGAACAAACTTTTTCGGGCTTTGGATTTAATCATAAATCTAGTCTTTTTGAGTTTAATTTTTCCTTTTGTGTGGTATAAAATGGATAATCTAAATAAATAAATAAATTTTAAAAAGATAAATGTTAGGAATCCAGTTTGTGGGGGTTGTGTGTTTGTGTTTTCCCTCCACCACCAGGTGGCTCCCGTTCTTGTTGGTCTTCCAATCACCTTATGATGGTTGCCCCATTATCTGAGGACCTTGCTGCTGACTGCCACTACCTCACGCCAGAGTGTTTACCAGTTTCCAAGGTACTCTAGACAAGCTGAGTTTAGCAGAGTCTAACTGAGTATTTGTCTCCCCTGAGCCCTAACCTGTTGTTTTGTCTTGCCGGCAGGAAGTCATCCTGCAAACTGGATTTTTGGCCTACTCCCCCGGGAAGGGGATTGTTCCTACTTCACACTGAGCAGGGATACCCCACACCTGTTCAAGTACCTTCAGGAAATTTAAGTAGCAGTCAGCTCCATCACTCCTCAAGGAACCAACCAAACCCCTTAAACCATGTCCGCCCTCCAAATGAGTCAATCACCTCTGGGAATAACCCACAACCGACCGATTCTGGAAGGATTACCTTTTCTGAAAAACGGGTCCCGCTTCAGTCTTTTTGTTTTTAAAAGTCGCCGTTACGCTTTCCCACTGAGTTTGAACTAAACCTGAACTTCCTCGCTTCACTTCCAAGTTCCGTCTACCTATCAAAACCTGTTAAAACTTTTTCTGTTTCTCTGAGTGTTTCCTTCGTATGTGGGTCAGATCCCTTAAAAAGAAATATTCATATTCCTATTCATATTTTGCCGGACTACTTCTTTGGTAAGTCCGATGAAAATGCTTTTGATAAGATGTTGAGAAAATGTAAAAAGCATTGAATTGTCTCAGAAAAAGTTGGTAAAAAATGTTTGTAGTGATTTAAGTATAGAAATAGTACTTTTAGTAACATGACTACATTATTTCAAGCTGTGACCACAATAAATATCTGCTTGCACATGCGCAAATGAGCCGATGGTATGGGATTTTCTTTACGGGACGTATTGGGTAGTGGCATGCTGTTAGATTTCTTCTGAAAGCCAAAGGTACCAGAGTTTTCTAAGTAAAATAACGGCAATCAAACACACAGGAAGAATTTACAATGCAATTAATAGAGCCAAAATTAGCAGCTGTGGGAGATCAAGGTAAAATTAGCCATACTTTATTTTAGGTTTTTTAGTTTTATTTAAACAACAATGTGAAAATTAAGGAATATAGAAACATGACCAACATAAGGTTAATATAAATAAAAGTTCTTTTCACTTCAAAATCTCAGAACTGTCCACAGATGACTGCCTTGAAGCTCTAGTGCTAAGAGACTAAGTGAAGTTGATCCCCATTGATAGATTTGGGTACACAATAAAGCAACCTACAGCTATATAGTATTTATTATCTAACTACTCTTAACAGAAAATAACACAACTTAAGGAAAGTTTCTTGTGCCTTTATTTTCTCAATGAAGAACTGTGAACTTTTTTAAATTGTTAACTGTTCTAATACTGGATCCTGTTTCTCTTGACATAGCTTTTGCCCAACTTCTACTGTGACTAACTGTATGAGCTCTCTTTAATCGGGTTTGAAACGTTAATTAGAGCTCATCTGCTTAAGTTAATTTTTTAGACAGACCCATCTGGAAGCTAGTTTAGCATTACACCTTTATTAACAAAGCATTATTTATAGATTGGTGCTAGCGCTACAATTGTAGCCATTAAAATGTCCACTTTCCTTGAAGGGCCCTTGGCTTTGGTCCTTGGCTGATCCCCTGCAATTCCTTTTTAGGCATGTGTGCGGTCTTTGTACTAAAATGTTCTTTCTGCCAACATTTGTGGACATTAAGATCTAAAGAAGTACCTTCTCCTAGTCCAGACCCTGTAATTCAGTAAGGGTAGAGGTGAATACAAAATGTAATGCCCGGGACAGGGAGGGGGCCACTCCAGTGGCTGGAAGTTGGAGGGATTTTGCTGGGAGTTGCAGGGGAAGTTGGCTGCCATTGACTGAGTGAATGGCTTCTACTGTATGTTTGCTTTGTATGTCCTGAGGTACTATATCTTTTAAACCACCAATCAGCCTTTGCCGAAGGCCTCTCACACTGAGCCTCTTGCTTAAATTTTTTGAATTTTTCCTCTCCACTGTTGCTGCATGCATGACAGTGAGAGGCTGTAGAGTAAATAACAAAATACAAGCTAACATAGTCAGCACAACCTATTCCAAGAGGACTGTGCTCTGAAAGCCTTGGTCTTAATTCTGTTTTTAGGGATACCTTAAAAATTGCTTAAATTACAAAAATTACATAAGAGCAGGTCTCGCATTTATGGAGGTAAACATATTCGCGCTACGGCATCCCAGAGCTGGCAAAATAGTGACTGCATAGTTAAGGCTATATAAAAACTATGTGCTGCACAGACAGAAGAAGTACTTTTTATAAAATTATCTATGTGAACAAATCTTGTAATCACTCAACAAGATAGGTGATGCAGACATTGAGGAAGCGATTTTGTACATGATGGGATTGTTGGAAAGGAGAAGCAGTGGGGGGAGCTGTTCATGTCACTGCAGTCTGACTTGTCCTAGTTGTCTCTAAAAATTACATATTGTAGTTTTAATGTTTTATTTTGATATTTTTTATTGGAAATAAGGTTTCTTGGTTCAGACCCTCCGTTAGCTCAGTACTGTTGTCAGAATCTGTAGGGTTAGAAACACAATGCACAAAGTTTATCACAACAAAATAAGTTTTAGGCCATTAAAGATACTCTGACAACAGGTAACTGTAAGTCACAAAACAAAGAGGATGTGAACAGAAAAAAATAAGCAACAGCCACAGTTACGCTTCACTTTTAAAGGAGTTATTTTAGTTGGTTACATGTAAAATTGTATTTTTTTTCATGTCTTTTCTTACCTTTCTTCCCGAAAGTAACATATGCAATGACTGCTATGATGATGAGAACAACAAACACCAATGAAGCAGCGATAGGGGCAGCTGTGCTTATGGACCCTTCTGTAAAGAAAAAAAATATAGAGCTTATATTGCATGAGTAGGAAAAGGGAGAAAAAAATGGGCAAAGATGAGTTTGTTTATTGTATTGCTAAGATTTTAATATATTAAGTTGTTACATTTAGAAAAAGACCTGTTCTAAATGTAGATCTTTAGCTTAATAACAAAAAAAAAATCCAAAAATCCTTAAAAGTAAAAAGAAGACATCTTTAATTTTTTATACCTTTATTTGTTTTGATTATTGTCTTATTCAGAGGGGTTATGATGTCGTTGCTGACACCATAGAACCGAAAGACACAGTCATATTTCCCCCAGTCTTTGAGTGGAATTGATGAGACATCAAGACCAGTTCCCATCTGGAATGTTTCATCATGGTTTGGGAGGATCTCTCCATGTTTTACACCTTCATGAATCTCCTTTTCACTCCTCCTCCAGAACATCACAGCGCTCGCTGGGTAGAAACCTGTAGCATGACAGCTCACTGGAGAGAAGGGGGTCTTCTGGAGGAGAGACACTGTAGGAAGGACTGTGATGGAGACAATGAAATAAGTAACACTGGAAATGGAAAATTAATTCATAGAAAGTTTCTGTAATCACACAGTCATGTTTTTTTTTTCAAATTAATTTAAAATGCATTAACCAGCTTCTCAAACCAAATCATTTTTTAAAATCAATTTTAAAAAACCGGTAGTATTGATCTTAATGCTGTAAATATTACAGAAAAGTTTGTATCATTGTTGTTTTTGTTTATATTTTTTCTTTTTTTTTTTTCTTTTTTACTATAAATACAAATAACGAAATTACTGTACCGAAACGTTTTACTGCACGAGCACAGTAAAATCATAAATATTGATAAATATTAATTCTCAGCCATATAGGCACAAAAGTGTTTACAAGATACAGTAAATCTTTTTATTACTGAGTATAGATAAGTCCAATTACCAAAAATTAAAGTGGTTTTGTTTACATGTGTTATTTAGTGAGGGAAAAATGTGACACGGTACGGTTTTTAAAGTAAGAAAAAACAATATTGTTTTATTTTCCTCTGGTCTTTAGAAGTCAAATTATATAAAATGTCAAAATACTGAGGTATCGGGATTATCATCCAGTTAGTTCCAAAAAGATAACACAAATCACTTTCTAATAACTTATTAGAAGTAATGGTGGAAGAATCCTCTCTAGAACAGGGAGAAATGGACATGTCTCCATACCAGTACTGTTGGGATCTGGAGCTGTACCACCTTTCTCCAGCAGAGTGCGCTGTGGGTCTCCTGGAGCTGGACCCTTCCAGCACGCCTGAGACGCATCTACTCATCAGGAGACCTCCCCTTTATAACCAGCTGCCAGACCTTGCTTTAACGCCGCAGTGTTGACCTTAGTTTGGTTAGCAACCAGAGCCTTAGAAACTGAAAGAATCTTAGTTGTCTCTTGAGAGAGATCAGATTCTAACTCTCCTCTGTTTTTGCCTCACAGGAAACCTGTCTCTAGCCAGAAGCTCTGGATGAGCTTAACCTGCCAATCTGCCCTGGTGAGCCTAACCTGAAGATTCCTATGTAGATTCCCCTGCTGCTCTTAGTGAAGAGCTGGAAACTCTGATCAAGGCCTGCCATTCAAAGTCAGAAGCTAGACGCTGCAGCTGCTCGTGTACTCTGCTGAACAAACAGTCTCTGGACCCAACGGTTCCCTCTCTCTCAAAGAGAAGCCCGGATTCAGTCAAGGTAGAATTCTGAATTATCAAGGACTCATAACTCATCTGCCTGCCTTACTAATCAAACTATCATCTCTGCAGACTTCAGTGAACCAGCCCGGACCAGTTCCAGACCCTGTGCATTATCTAGTGTTGTTGAAACATTCAATAAACTCTGTTAAACTTTTACCCAGCCTCCGTTGTGTTCTGCATGTGGGCTAAGAACCTTAAACCCATCATGACAAGTACAAATGTGAACCAACTGGTGCATCTCCAGAATAAAGGAAGAACTTAGAATCAGAATTTGATTAGGAGGACCAATGGGAGAATGGTGGACAATGACGGAGTTGGGACAGTTTAACCGTTCGGTGTCTTGGTTAACTGCACACGATTTGTTGGCATGTCAATTAAAAGATGTATGTCAGAAATAAATGTTAAGCAGTTCACCCTCAGGTTTCTTTTCAGTATCTTGAATTAGTGCACACAATCTGTGGCCAAGCTAATAGGTATGTTTATATACAGTATATACATCTATTAAAGTACAGAACCCTTCTAGCAACATCAGTCTACAGCATATTTATATAAGCTACAATCAGTCTCATTACTATGTGATCTGAGCAACATGCTACAAATTCTCTCCTATTTTATTCTCCCACATTCTCTGTGATAGCTTCCTCTTTGTTTTCCTTTTTTATAAATAAAAACAGTTGGGACTGCTGGGGGCAAAAGCTCCTGTCTCTTTGGCATGCAGGCAGCCAATTGACCTCAATATCAAGAGCTTACATTTTGAGGCGAAATGGTCACTGCTGTGGAAGGAGCAACTCTGACAATCATGAATGAAATGAATCAATGCTCAATAAGTATGATTAGTTTAAAACTGTATTTAATCATTTTTTTTTATTTATTAATTTGTGTATTTAGTCATTCATTTTTTCATTCGTTGCTTTATTTAATTTTTACATTTTTATCTGTCTCATTATGCAAATAAGGATCACAGGCATGGGATACCATTAAACTAAGGGGCAAGAATCTGTATTTGGTTCACTATTTTCATTCTTACATGGGTAAAATTATATTTTTCAATTCATACATGTGAAAACTTAGCAGGGCCAGGTGCTCTCTTTAATATTAGATTTTGATTATTTTAATTATTTTGATCTTTAAA
>JAGKQL010000026.1:4811519-4874019 GCA_018398635.1 Cyprinodon brontotheroides
TAAAATTAGGCTGAAAAGCACTGGTGCAGCTGTTTTAAGACCAGACTGGTGAAGAGATTATGAATATTCTGTTGAAATTGGGTCAGTTCCATTATTATGATCCATTAAAATTGATAGGGATGGATTAAACAAACTTATTTTATATAGATTATCACACCCTCTGCGTCTGCACAGCTTGCTGAAAGCTGTGCCATCATTTGTGCTTGAAACTACATGAAGTGAAAAAATAGAAAATATATACTGATTCTGCTTACGCTGCTTAAAGGACACACGTAGATGTAACTCATTGGCAAATAACTGATTTTTCCACCACATGTAATCCAATCAAACATGTTGCTTAGATGCTCCACCTATAAGGGGCTCTGACAAGACTGGAGCAGGTTGCTGTTGTAAGGTGTAGGGTAATTCTACCTCCACTAAATCTTTCAATAATACTGGAGTGAAGCTAAGAGACTGCATATTAAAAAAAATCCAGATAGAAGCAGGATGGGTGTTTTTACTTATTGGGAAAATAAAATCCCAGACGGGGATGTATATGATTTTAATTTAAAAGTGATTTAATCTTTTCATTATGATGACATTAGAGTCTGATTAAACACATGATGAATCGCACTTCAAGCTTTAACTGACAAAATCCAGATAAATTTTTACGCGATATGGCCAAGATAAATGGAGGAGCACAACAGATTAGCTGAAACAACTTTATAAACAAGGCTGAGAATTTAAAACAACTCCATGTGACCTGGACTTGGTTTCAGCCTCCAAGTTTTTAATCCATAAGCTATTTTGTTCGTGTATATACGCTGTTTGGAAACTCCCCGAGCACAAACTGATTTTTTACTTTTTCTGTGACCATTTTTGCAGTAAATATGCTCTTTCTCGTGATGTGCTTTGAAACAACTTTATACTTTATACTTTTTCTTCCAGGACAAGCTGGCAAAAGTCTCATCTTTTCAAAGTGTATTTTGTTTAAAGGAGAATCTCGCTTTAACACTTTTTTAGCCCATTTTCTGTAGTGTCCAGGATGAAATCAATGATCGACACCAAAATTTCACAAATCGGTCCTTGTCTCGCTTTTTGGCTCATGCAGAATCACCCCTGGCTGCTTTTGAATGGCTTTCATAGTGCATGTCAATAATGTCCTTAAAAACAAACTTAAACGCTTTTTTAAAATATGCACCATCGTCGTCAGCGCTGTTCAATGATCGCTCCAAAAAAAAGTTTCTCAGTGAAGAAAAACGTTTCTGTAGTGTTTCTATTTAGCATTTGTAAACTCTAATTGTTCTGTTGAATAGTCAACATTCCCCGCCACCGAAACGGAAATGGGGCCTGTTTACACATTGTAGTCTTTTCGCTTCACCTGTGTACTCTCCGACGCCGAGAATCAAGAATCCACCTTCGTATTCCATTTTCTCTCTGAGTTTTTAAAGTAAGTTTACCAGAGACGCGAAGCACCTCACCGCCGAGTACACAGAGTGTTAAGTGTCTACACTACTCCCAAAATTTCAAAGAGCTGCTAAAAAGTAGGGATTTTTAAAGCAGATTAACACAATGCTGTGGATGTTAAAGATGGTGAATTTTCTATCACTAATGATAATCCAGATGCTAACTATGTAAAAGACCTACCAAGCCTAATTTAAAAAGGTTTTGTTTCTAAAACTGGAAAGCACTTCTAATGTATCTAAGAAGTGTGTGGAACCAGTTGAATATGTTCTTGGTTTAGTAGACAGTAGAAGCTTTGATATGTCCCCCTTCTGAAGCCATTACCTCAGGTTCTGAACCACTAAGAGTTCCAGGATATGAATTTGAAGGACAGAGAGGCGCAAGTTAACAGAAAGTCAGTACAGAGGTTTTTCTGTAGGCATCCATTATAAAACAAACATGTTGCTTTCTGGGGAAGATCCTATCATTCTCTATGTTGATGACTTTCAGATTTGCAATTTCCTGGGCACATCTAGGAAGTTGATGTTCCCGTAATGCTCAGATCACTGACCTCTATCTTGTTAGCAGCTCTGCAAGGCTGAGGAGGTAAAGGTTTGGTTACAGTATTGTAGCCACTGCTCCAAGGTTTTGTGCGCTTGGGAAGTCGAGGTCCTGTATGTTCCAGCAAGGCAAAGGGGTAAAAGGAGCTGTTTTGCATTGTGACAGATGATCTTGGGGCCCATCCGATTGCAGAGTTTTCTGAAAGCTTTCCTAGTTCTCAAATTTGCTAATTATGTCTGGGTGACCAGAGTATTGGAAGGATAAAGAGAGGAGAGGGATGTCAACTTAGAACTAAAGAACAACATGAAATGTATGGCTAGGCCATGCAGAAAAATATTGCTTTGACTGACCTCTGTGTAGATAATAGGCAGTGTGCACTTAGTAAATCACAACTGTCAGACTGATTCCACAAAGGGCTGTTTGGCTGCAGGTTTTCTTTCAAATCAAACAGTAGCACACAAAAGTCCTTTCATCTCATCAGGCCATCACGTTAAGACTGTTCTCACTTGATGAAATGACTAGAGTCTGTGCTCAAAGACAATGTTGAGCTTGTTGTTATGTTCACACCGAAACTATTTGTTATTTAGATACTACGATCTATAAACACACACGCAGGTTTCTCCAAGCTTTCAAACAGAAACTATTATTCAAAGAGGAAGAAAATATTATTTTCTGGAACACTATCTACAGCTGATAAGGGCCTTTGGCCCTCTTGTGTTACTGTGGACTATGGGTTTTGAAGCCAATGCATACAGTATCTCAATAACCAACCACATGTTACGGCAGCTCAAATTATACAGTTGGAATGATTACCGCTCATGGTTCGACTGATAGATACATGTTGGATATTTGATCTAAACAGATATTGTGAAGGGTACGCTTTTTGTGAAATGTGTAAATTTCAAGGTTAGGTGGAGGTTGGTTGAGGACCCAAATGCAGAGATGAGTTTTTGGAGATTTTATTCAGAAACTAATGGTAACAGACGCGTAAATCCCAAAACAATAAACAGGAATCAAAAGCTAGGAGATGCCAGGGAGAAACACACATGAGGAGTAAGGTAAAGAAGAGAAACCAGAACTAAAGAACTGCACAGGAGGAGTATATATGGGACAAAGAACAAAGCTGACAGGGAGCAGGTGTGGATAGAAGGACCTAGAAGCTAGGGGAAAGGAGACTGGCACCAGGGCACAACCGAGAGCAACACAAAAAAAAAAAAAAAAACATGCATAGAACATTACTACTATAATTACACAAAATGGGAAAAGAAACAAATGACCAAAAAAAAAAAAAACACAAAATCACAAAGTGTAACTGAAAACCACCCAAAAAAAAGGAAGTCCACAAAGGACAGAAAAGTGACAGTAAGAGCTTGGTCAGTTGAGCTGAATAATGGATGAAAAAATGGTAGTATTCAGATTTGGAGAAACACAAAGTCCTCTAATATCTAATTTCTTAGATATTTTCTGTGGGTGTGTGATACCTTGTTTTTTATCATAGTGTGGGGACTTGAATCCGTTTACACAGATGAGACCAGAAACCTGGTCCCCATCTGTCGAATAAAATGAATGTAAGTCAATGAAAATTTAAGGATTACGACTGCTTTGGGGGGACAGTGCTCCATCACTATGTGAACATTGCTGTGACACAGAGCTAACTGTTGCACAGGGAGCTGTGTGGCAGACTGGATAAGTACCTGAGAACTGTCAGCATTTACATTTGCCCATTGCTAAGGTAATATCAGTCTCTAATAATACATTAATAATACATTTTATTTTCAAAGGTGCCGTTCTGGACACCCTAAGGTCACTGTATAAAAAGATAAAAAAACAATAACGGGCAGAAAGAAAAGAATAAAACAGAATAAAAAAACATTCAAAAAATAGGAAGCCGGGGACAGGGAAATTGATGCTGCCATCACAGGTAATTTTAAACAGGTGAGTTGATTGAAAATGGAGAAGTGAGTCCATATTTTTAAGTATGGGTGGTAAAGAGTTCTAGAGAGGGGCAACAGCTGCTGAATGCTTTGGTTCACATGGGGGTTAGGGGTGAGCAGAAGGACAGACAGATGAGATCAAACAGCAGGAGGGGTGGGGCCGTGCCAGATAGCGGTGGGGGTGGTGAGGGGCCCCTGTCGGGTCATTAGATTTTATATTGAATGAACTGCACAGGGCCAGTGGAGCCGTCGGAGACCGGGAGGTATGGTAGATGATTCCGAATGGAGTTCTGTTAAGTATTGCGGCAGCGCCGAATTCTGGATCAAGCTTGTAAATCATGGGAGGTATTTTTGAGGAAGGCCAAAGAAGAGAGAGTTACAATAGGCCAGTCGGGACATGAGGCTGTGAACCAGGATGGCAGCAGTGTGCGGAGTAAGGGAGGGACAGAGGCGGTTGATGCTTCTTAAGTGGAAGTAGGCAGACCGGGTAATGTTATTGATATGGGATTGAAAGGATAGGGTGCTATCGAGGATGAGATGAAGAAGTTGTCAATAATAAGTGGGAATCTGCTGGTTTTGGAAAGAGTGAATTTAGTGTGAAAAAGAAGAACCTCAGTTTTACTACTGTTTAATTGAAGGAAGTTGTTGGTGAACCAGGGTTTTATTTCAGAGATGCGATCTGTGAGGGAAGTGGGCAGAAGAGAAGATGGTTTTGTGGTGAGGTAAGCCTGAGTGTCCTCGGCATAGCCGTGGAAGTGGATATACATTTGATACTGCCATGGGGAAGAAGGTAGATAATGAAGAGGCGGGGCCCCAGGACAGAGCCCTGGGGCACACCTGAGGTGACAGGGGAGGGGTGGATTTGAGGGTTGTCAATTGAATGAACTGAGTGCGGACAGAGAAGTAGGAAGTGAACCAGTCCCACAAAGTGTTAGTGATGCCAATTGAAGAAAGCCAACTGAGGAGGGTGGTGTGACAGATGGTGTCAAAAGCTGCACTCAGGTTGAGGAGGATGAGGATGGTGAGTTATCCAGAGTTAGATGCCATGAGGGGGTCATTAATGATTTTGATTAGTGTTGCTCCGATGCCATTTTTTGGCCCCGATACCATTACCCAATACCTTGCTTTGCAGTATCAGTCGATACTGATACCACACCGATACCATCCGTTTGAAATTAATGTGTGTGTGTGTATATATGACGAACTGCATACTACTTGAATGTAAAATAATTGCCATCATGGCTTTGTCAAGCTGCTGCCTACCTTAGTGAAGCATGAAAAAGACTAAAATAAAGTGGATCCAGTAGAACTTTTCATTGCCTACCTGGAATGGGTGACAATAGTTGAATAAAATATTTGCTCTCAAAATGATATCGGTGCCCTATTTCACTAGGAGTGGATTCGTTGAGCTGAGAGTAGCCTTGGGGTTGTTGCCAGGTCTCGGTTAGGCAGAGAATGTCCAGCTTACAGGCGGTGATTAGGTCCTGAATGAGATGTCCCTTACTTGTCAGTGAGCGGATGTTAAAGGCACACTATGCAACATTTTTCAGTTAATTAATGTGTTCCATAACGTTATGGATGGTTAAATGATTAATTTCAGGTTGAACAAAGGTATTCTCGGCCGCCCTGGTGGTCTGTGGGGGAAATACCTTACTTGCAATTGCAGGAGCACCGACCCGCACCCACAGGCTCAGAAGTCTCGTGAGAGTCAGTCTTGCTTTACGACGAGAACTGCTACACGCCCCAGTTAAAAGCATTCTCGTTGCTAGCACAGTGGCCATCTTTGTGCAGTTATGCTACTTTCACATCGGAGAGAAGCAAAATCGCGTCTGCTGCTTTTTTTTTTTTTTGCTGTTTGTACCAGTTAGTTCTGATCGCCAAGCAGCTGAAGCAGCGCTTTGTTGCCTGGCTGCGCCGTGTGCAAAAGTGTGTCTGATGCACTTTGGGCGCTGCTCTATCCTTTCTTGCCTTGCAGCCATATTTGCTGTGATCAGTGGGAATAAAGTAGTTTTAATATGTGTTTAAGTGAGAAAAATACACCTGAAAACGAATCATGCGTCATCAGTGCCGTCAGTTCATTCATTATCCTGCCTTCAATATTTTTCTGTCGGAGCCGCCAGACCCCCACATACCAGGGATGCGCCGACAGTATGGAATTCCTTCATCAGCAGCCTTCTTGGCCGGTGCCGCCCCTCGCGGTTCACCGCCGCAGCTGGTAGGTGTTTTTCATCTAAATAATCCAAACTGAACATATTCTGCCCGCAGATTTCTGCATTTTAAGTTAATTTAGGCGCCAATAAACTGCTTAAGAGGAGTGATCATCAGCGCTTTGTCTCTCTGTCACGCGCGCCAGATGCTTAAACGCCGCCGACATGCTGCGCCTGTTTCCAGCTGCTTCAGACGCAGCGCGCTTGCTGCTCAAAGATGCCGCTGACCTTTTTGCTTGGGCGCCTCTTGACGCTAATGCTGCATGTAAACCTCGCTGTTTCTGTCAGCTACCAGCTGGGCGTGTGTGAAGGCAGCATTAGTCATTCGCTGCGCTTCCGCCTGTCTGCTGGAAAGCTCAAAACAACCGCCAGCCTCCTTGACGGAGTAGACCACCAGGAACAGCTGTGCATATTTCACGCATACAGTGCACTTTTACTTCGCTTCCTCTGGGGAGCCTCGCTGGAAAATCACCACCGGGTTGCCTGGTGTGTGTACCTTTTGCAAGCAGAGCAAAGTTCAATGCACAAGCTGGTGGTGGTGTTAGCGGGCTAACAAGCTGTGGTCGACAGCCCAGCTACTGGAGCACGGAGGATGATGAATCTACAGTAACAGTGGCTAGCTTCCAGCCATGGAGTCCTGCACGAGCATCGGGGGGTCAATTCATTCATGTGTCAGGGTACGCGCACAGGGGGGAGGGACAAGCAGATGACCATGATTGACGTGTCAGGAACCAATCGTGTGCAACGTAAAGTCTTTTGTGATTGGTTGGCGTTAAAACTGATTCCTCACTGTAGTGGGGACCATTGATTTTAGTTTCACTTCCAGACGTTCTATTTCACTGCTTGCTAAGCGGCTGTGGGGAGATCTTTAAGCCACATGGTACAAAATGCATCAGAAAAGATCTCCTATTGCACCTTTAAAGGTGGTGGTGGGGGGTCGTTTTGTTTTTTTTACTTATATATAACACTTTTGTTAACACAGATTTTTGTCAGTCACTGAGCTATAGATAACCATACAGTTAATTAATTATGTTCAGATTATATGACATTATTTCTTATTTTTATTCATCACATCTTCAATTTAACACCAAAGAAGCAAAGCACATGTACGAATGAATAATCCCTCTTTCAGGCTAAAGAGAAATAAAACTAATCCATTGATAAATATTGACCTTGCTTTCCGCAAAGAATAAAAACTGGATCCGAATCCAATGTTTTCCATAAGTGCTTGAATGTTTATTTACATTCTCCAGTTGTTATCAAAGATTTTATTTTCTGTTGTAACTATAATATTATATTAAAACTGAAGCTTAAACTCTCAGGCATCTCAAATGTTCCCTTTTTGGTTTACGGCCCAATTAGCAATAGATTCCTCTTAACTGTGAATAGAATAGTCAGCAAAATAGAAACACTTTACGGTCTTTCTCTTTACAAAAACAAAACAATAGAAAAAAAATATGCTTTCACAAAATTCAAAAGCAAGCTTGCTTTGGTTGTTTTGTTTTTTTCAAAGCAATACAAATTATAAATCTTTGAATGAGGTCCAAATAAAAAACACTGACAAACACTGCAAAAGGCACTCCTGTTATCTGAAGTGTACCACAGACATTTTAACCAAACTTCAACAGTTCTACATTGTTAATTCAACTTTCTTCTCAAATTTTATTTGGCAAAATAATTTGAAAAATATTCCAGAAGAATTTCTCATTAAACAGACATCAGTAAACCTTAACCTAAATATTTGTAACCCCATGGATTAAAGTTTATAGTTAAATAGAGCATTTAAATTGCTTGAAATTTGACTTTTGAGGATTTACTGCCCCCTGCTGGTTTAATTCTATTAGCTTGAAATTCCTTTTAGACAGAATGTTTTAATTCTATCAATTTGTGTTTGAATGTTTCTTGTAATTGTAACCAAGAGGGGATTATTCCCCAGAGATATGCTACATTATAGGGACTTGACAGTAATATTGCAAGAATAATATTTAAAATACTACGTTAACCTTCACCTACTAGAGGCATTTTTCCCACTTTTTAGACACGGCCTGAAAGGGTGTGTTTTATGTTTAACCGCTAGATGGCAGTCTTATTTAAACTACTGCATCTTGTCATCTTAAAGATGGTGGGGGTTTTTTTTGTTGTTGTTGTTTTGTTGTTTCAAATTTATATAACTAATTTTTCTACACATTTACTTTTATTATATCAAATGCATTGGTAGACTTATAGCCTATAAGGGCATCTCTTTGATGAGTAACCCAGATTTTTTTTGCATCTTAGTAACCGATATATCCAGAAACACACAATTACACTTGAGGAAATTTAGAAAATATGAAAGAGTTTAATCTTTTCTGTTGATCACATCTTCTGCTTAATATCAAAGAAATACAGCACATAAACCAATTAATAATTCCTCTTTAAGGCAGATAAAAATAAATAAAACTAATTAATTGATAAATGTTCACCTTACTCTCTACAAAGAATAAAAATTGTATCAGAATCTAATGATTTAGATTAGCTGGAGTACATAAGATGTTTTTTATGGCTACGTGGGTCCATCGCTGCTCATTTCAAAATACTTCTCACCTAACCAAAACCTCCTGAAAATGTTGTTCGAAATTCCCCATTTTAAAATAAATTAAATTTGGCAGTGATAAAAATATTTTTCTAATCACTGACGATTACAAAGCAGCATTCAGTGCCAAGAATATAGCTCCAGAGACTTTGACTATAAACAGATCAATACGTTATGTACTCAATCCCAACACATGTAAGTATCCCACAATTACATTTAAAAAAAAAAAAAAAAAAGCTGCATGGATACTATTAAATAATCTGGACAGGCTCTGCTTTTATTGGCTCATGCAATTTAGCCAAAAATCTTCTGCTAGAATCTGTGTACTACTGTGTAGTAGATTGAAGAGTGTGATAGTATATATAAGATATTAGTGGTATGTGTAGATATTGATAGTATATGCAAGATAGTTTGATAGTAAACAGACAAGTTTAGTAGTAAATGAAAGGGAAATGTTTAGTATTACAGTTTAATTATATATATAAGAGTTTGATGGTAAACGGAAAACAGTTTCAAAGTTTATATAAAGGAATTTTATAGTAAACAGAAGAAAGTTTGATAGTGAATGGAGGAGAGTTTTATAGTATAAACAAGAATAAATAGAACAGGCTGTGACACAAACAGAAGACTAATAGTATATATATAAGAGTATGATAGTAAATGGAAGAGATTTTGATAGCACATATGAGATAGTATATGTAAATTATATATTAGAGTGTTTGATAGTATATATAAGAGAGTTTATACTAAACTCCCTGCTTTTCCCTCAGAGCAGCTTTGCCTCGCCTGCGTTCCTGTTTGGCTGTGACGTGCCATCCTGGAAAGAAACATCAGCTGTGCTGCTTCTATCAACACCCTTGTTTTATAGATGTTGGAGATGCGGCCTGTTTTCCAGTGTGGTCCTGTTTCTCTGACCGTGACTGAGTGGATGTGTGCTTTCTCTTCGTCACTTCTGGCATGGGAGCTGCCTTTGGAGCTCGCCTGCCTGGCTTGTGTGTTTCTGGACCGGGGGCCGCCTTTTTACAGCTGCTTTTTGTATCTCTCTGCTTCTGTCTCTTGAACCCCAGTCAGCCTGCGGCAGATGGCGTCGCCACACTGAGCCTGGTTCTGCTGGAGGTTTCTTCCTGTTAAAAGGGAGTTTTTCCTCTCCACTGTCGCTACAAGCATGCTTAGTGTGGGGAATTGTATTTGAGTCAATGAGTCAATGCAATCAACTGGTTTTCCTTAGATAGAAAACTTTGTATCAATTTGACTGTATGATCTGGTTGAACTGTAAAGTGCCTTGAGATGACATGTGTTGTGAATTTGGCGCTATATAAATAAACTGAATTGAATTGAATTGAATTAAATGGGAGAGATTTAGATGGTACATATAAGAGAGTTTGATAGTAAATTTGAGAGAGTGAATAAATGGAAGATGGTTTTTATAGTAAAAGGAAGAGAGTTTGATAGTATATATAAGAGTGTTGATACTTCATGGGAGAAATTTAGATGGTATATATAAAAGGGTGTATGGAAAAAGGAAGAGATTGAATAAAAGGAGTTTATAGTAAATAGAAGAGATTTTATATGTAAGGAAGAGAGTTTATAGTTAAGGAAAGAGTTAGGTTTTTCTTTCACAGACTGAAAGCAAAAAGTCTCTGATTCTTGCTTTAGCTATGGTGAAGAAATCTATGATTCTTTTTCTAATTTGCCTAAAAACAGTCTCAACTTTTCTTCTGACTTGGTCTAAAATTGATAATATTTTCCTCAAAGTTGGTTTTGGTTCAGCTCTAGGTGGGTCTGAATCAGTTCGCCGTTTTACTTCTGCCGCTGGTTCAGACACAAAAAGCTCCTCTGCGTTTAAGAAATATTTTCTTTCATCTTTTCCTGTTTAAATGAATGAGAGTAGTGCAATCCTCTCATAATGCAGAAGCAATTGGGCTGATTAAGAGCTTCCTTGGAGGTTCTGGGTTTGCTCTCAGTGTTTCTGGCTATGCCTTTTATGCAAGTTTTAGGCGGGTCAGAATCTGTCCAACATTTCCCTGGTTCATCAGTTTCAGAGACTCACTCTTTCACTTTCACTCTCTTAAATATGGTGTTTAATTCTCTGATACATTCTTTCTAACCATCCAACTGCACATATACTGTTAAACTCTCTTTAACATTTACTATCAAACTCTCTTCCGTTAACTATCAGACTTTCTTACATACTATTTAACTCTTACACATACTTGCCAATGCTCAGACTCTACATACACTATTAATCTCCTGCATTTCCTCTCAAACACTCTGCCATTTCCTATTCAAATCTCAAAACCTAAGTCTCTTCCTTTAACTATATACTCTCTTATTTTGATTCAATCTAAATACCCCCCATTGAATAAATACATTTAAAAAATTGCAATCTGAAAATTATTTCATTAGTTTTTCATGTACTGTAAAAATAAATTAATAAAAATGATCGACATTTTGCTTATATTAAACAAAGCAAAAACAAGCACTGTCAACTCAGTTGTAGAATCCTCTCCTATAAATATTTAATTCTCTGTGAAAAAGTACTGATCAAAGAGCACTTCACTCTCAATCTGCAGGTTTACTAGTGGTTTCTAGAATTTCCAAAAGTAGAATGGGAGGCAGAACTTCTAGTTACCAGATTCCTCTCCTGCGGAACCAACTACCAGTTTGCGAGGGAGACACCCTATCTGCTTTTATGGGTAGGCTTGAAACTTTCCTTTTTGATAAAGTATATCAAAAAGGAAAGTTTTATAGTTAGAGTGGCTCAGGTTATCCTGAGCTATCTCTATAGTTATGCTGCTATAGGCTTAGACTGCTGGAGGGACATAGGGACCCCCCTTTTCCATCATTCTGCTTCATTCTACTTCTATTCTCCCACTCTGCAGAATCTGTTAGTTCAATCTCTAACGTTCTGCTCTCTCTGCTTTTTCTCATAGTAGCTTCATCTGGTCTATTCCTGTTTGGCTGTGACTCCATGCTGGATAGAAGTAACAGCTGTGCTGATGCAATCAACACCTTCATTTATAGATGTCCGAGCTTGGCCTGTTGTTTTCAGTTTAGTCCTGTTTCTCTGACTGTGACGGTAACTGGATGTGCTTTCTCTTCATCCTCTGACATGGGAGCGGCTTGGAGCTTTTTCTGCGCTGCTATGTATGTGTTTCCTGGGACGGGGATGCCTGTGGACTGGTTGACAGCCTTTTGAAACTCTGGTTCTTTCTGTATGTCTGCTTCTGTCTCCTTGAACCCCAGTCAGCCTCGGCTAAGCCTGGTTCTGTTGGAGGTTTCTTCCTGTTAAAAGGGAGTTTTTTCACTCTCCACTGTTGTAACAAGCATGTTTAGTGTGAGGGATTGCCTCACATAGTCAATGAGTCATATTACTTCAGCAACCTCTTCAGCATCATGGAAAAGAAAGGAATACTGTATTCCACAGATGAACATCTTTTTTGTCTTCATTTACTTGGCAATACTTCAAGGGCTACTGTAGAGTTCCACAATCAGTGGCATAACCTTGGCTTATCTACACAGTAGAACGTAGTTCTAACCCCTCTCCAGCTGTGGCAGGGTTGAGTTCTTAACAGTGCCTGTTATAGTGCAATTCAAAACATCATAATTGCATAGTCTAATTGTCCCTTCGGAGACTAAAAACAACTTTGTTGTTACTAAGAACATATTTAATGTTCATTTTAACACTCATGAATATATAAAAAAAAATGTGCCTTGTTTATTGTCCAACAATGGGGAAATTCACTCTCTCTACAATTAGCCCACCCCCTTGAAGAGGGGCGCTAGTCTGGGGTTAGGGTCTTGCTCAGGGGACACAGACAGTTCGTAGTAGTGTGTGGGACTTGATCTCAGATCTTTCAAGACCCAAGCGCAATGATCTAACCACTAGGCCATAGTCTAATTGCATGAAAAATAAATGTCAGTATTAGTTAGAATCTACAAACCTGAATCTGCTGAAAATCTGCTGCAGAGGTAGCTCACAGCTCACTATTATTGGTTCTTTCCTCAGTGTCTTTAAACTGAGCTGTAGATTTCTGAATCTCCTTTAATTTAACAGGGATCTTTTGCCTGGTTCTGTCTCTCTGGACAGCCATGTTTTGGCAGGTTTGCAGTTTTGCCATCCTTTCTATTTTTTGTTACCAGTCTGTGGAGTTCCTTGCTCTTTATCAATCACCAATGTTCTTTTAAAAAGAAGGGGACTAGATGACTTGACAATTTGAGAATATAGTGTGTTAAAAACAATCCCTTTTCTTTTATATTTCAAATCTCTGCACCATTAGTATGGAAGCATATTTGGCTTCCTGGCTTATTGAGAAAATGTTGTTTTTATTAAGGCTGCAGTTTAAAAAAAACAGAAATCCAAATTATTTTATCCCCGATCGGTGCTTTATTATGTAATCCTTCTGTTTGATTAAAATCTATAGAACTTCAGTTTAACTTTAGTCCAAAACCTGAAAAGCAATAAATGTTCCTTTTTTTCTATAGACTCAAAAACAAAAGTCCGATAGGAAAGACAGATGTCAGACGCACTCCCAGACAGACAGACATTTGAATCAATCAATATCCTTGTCATTAAGTAAAGTCTCCTTCAAGTTCACACGTTCTCCGGGGCGTCTGCAGCCGGCTGCTCATTTTGTCCAGGGGAACTGTGCTGACCCCTGAGCCACAGCCTGGGATTGTCCTCATGCTAATCAGGAGGGGGAACCAATTCATCGTTGCACAATTCGATTAGACATCTGCATATTGAGCATCTGCACACAACAAAAATCTGCCAATATCATCCTCTCCATCCCCCCGCTGGGCCCCAGTGGGGTAAGCACCCCGTGACCCCGAGGGCAGCCCCCTGTCCCTGTTCCAAACCCATCACCCTCCGTCTCTCCCTCTCATCCCCTCCTGACCCTGTCAGGCCCGGCTACAATACCTGACCCCGCCCCAGAGACGAGACGAGTGGAGTTCAAGGTAAATGTCCCTCTCTCTGCAGCCGTCTGCGGGGCCCTGATCGGCCCCTGTCCAGTAATCACATGCACCGCTCTTTTCCACCCAAACAGACAGATGCTCAAAATGTTTTTCTTTTTTTTTGTTTTTTCAAAAAACCTCTTTAAAAAAGACTCATCCTAATGACCTGCCTTCAAAATAAAGGTTTTCCTTTCTTTGGTTTCCATTGTAAGCAGCTCCCATTCAGAAATCTCAGCCACTCAGACCATTTCCCTCCGTTTTTTCATCCCTTTTATTTATTCATCTGGTTTGCCTTCAGCAATTGGAAAACATGAAAGCAAGTCAAGAAGTTTAAAATATCCGTAGCAACACCAGATACAACCGGAATCAAGCATCATTAAACCAAATAACATCCAACAGTAAACTGAAGTGAAGTTTCATTATACAGCCCAAATATGGATTAAAGTTCTGGTTCTGTTACTTTCTAATTGTTTAAATCATAGATGAATCATCATATAATTCTGTGATGGAGAGTTGCTTAGTTAGATTGAGGGACAATGTTGCCACTAAAACCAATCACTCACCTCTGTGTGAGAACAGACAGAGGAAAATAATGCTGCCAGTGGTTCTTCTCCTATAAGCTACCTGAGCTGGTCGAAGTTTTGCAGGTGCTTCAGGGATCTCCCAGCAACCAAATCAGTCTGAGCTAGTTAGAAAGATAACGTCCTCATTGGTTCAAATATCAGCGACCGACATGGAGACAGAAGTGATGCACTAAAGCTAATGTGCCCTTTTTTATCTTGTGAAATAACCCTTGATGTGGCTCATGTGTTTTATAAGCATCTTGGTTCCACTTTTTTCCCTATCAGTTTTTCCCTATAAACTTTATTTTAGTTCTTCTGGAAGGCATGATGATTTTGGTTGCCTGACAAAGTGTTCCACACGCCATCTTATTGCCTAATCAGAATCAGAAATACTTTACTTTTGTTACACGATATAAACATTTTTATATGTATATATATATATACACACAACAAACCACACAAGATAATATAAATATATACACATATAACTCTATATATATATATATATATATATATATATATATATACTATATATATATATATATATATATATATATATATATGTGTGTGTGTATATATATATATGCATTTATATGTATAACTATAAATCCAGATAAAGTGATAGTGATGAATAAGATGGCGTGTGGAACACTTCCTTCTCAGATGTGTTGGAGCTTTACATAGAACATCTCCAGTTGGAAGTGGAAATGGGAGCAGAATGATAAAATAAGCTAAATCTGTTATAAAACAATCAGAAACTTGAAGGAACATTCCTGAAAATAGACAGCACCAGATTATATAAATGTAGTTTCATTCAAAGCTAAAAAAAAAAAACATTTAGCTTCAAATGACAGTGGACACTAATAACTGTTTCATCAAGCCTCCTGTTAAGAGTTGTTTAAGAGTAAAATCTACGTTTTTTTCCCATTTCATTTATTTATTCATTTGAAGTAAGACAATGCACATGTCAGCTTAAAACATCAATGTAAATATGCCAGAATTAGAACAACAGCTAATTTGCATCTGCTGTCCAAAGGTAGGTAAAAACAATGAACATTAAACAAGACACTACGAAGAGAACAAAGCAGACACAAACAGATAACATGGAAATAACATGAAATCATAATGAAATTAGGTTAACAGGCCCAAGGAAACTGATCAATTCACCTGCGAACCAATTTTTCAGGGAGATTTTAAAACTTGAAACAAGTTCTTAAATGTACAGTTGTATTTGATTTTTTGTAAAGTATTTGTTAAAACAAATATGTCCATAAATCATCATATTTGCTACAAAGAGAAATAAACTCTTACCTGTTTATCTACATGGGTAAGGAAAGTAGGAAGGGACAAATTTAGACATAATGGGGGGACCAAATGTTAGCTGCTAATTTGACCCAGAACAGAAGCGATTATTTTACTATTAGCTGTCTCATGTTAATTATAAACTTATCTTGGATCCAACCTCCAGGTGAAATGATCAGAGCCTCAAGCCTTTCTGAGTAAAACCTCTATAGCTTAACCTGCCTTCACATCCCACCATGTCCCATAAGAGGCCCACACAGATCCTCCTCCATGATTCACCTGTTTCCCCTTCATCGTGAGGCAAAGTCCATGTTTTTCCCTCTCAGATCTGTTCCTTCTAGCTTTTCTCCCAAAAACACTAACAGATTAATTTTAGGATTAAACTTCCCTTTACTATAATTCACAGTCCCACAGTTTTTCCACATTCGTCTCAAATAAGGACTCATTTACAAAGCTTTGAGGGCACATTTGAACCATTATAAACCTAATTAGGAAGAATATTTAAAATGAAGACCTGTAGCCTACATAAAAACCAAATAAACAACCTATGGGACTTGAGGCATACATCCAGATTTAACAAAAAAACATTTAGAGACAAAGTAAAACAATATTTCTCTTATCTTTTACCTTATTAGTAGTGTTTCTATTTTATCTTCATATTAAAATATTTAATACTCCAGGATTGGATATTATGATGATATTTAGAGAATAATCCCAAAATTTAAGTCCAGCAGAATAAATGTTCACCAACCTTTAAAACATAGAAGTCTTCTTTAAGGCTGGTCTGTTCATTTGTGCTTCTGATGACTTTGTTCTTGGTCTTTCTCATTCTTTGCAGGGAGTGAGTGTCAGCAGCTCCTGGTCATAAAACGGCTTTTGGTCGTGGTCCCAGACTTCTATGGTGAGGAGAGGACAGAGAGTCTCTGTGTCACTCTGATGGCACAGGATGTGAGGCGATCACTGAGAATGTCAATAATCACTCAAACTGAGCTTGATGTGATGCCAGTTCATTACGACATCCTGAATACCAGGACCAGGTGTGGCGTCTGTAACCATGACCAAAGGGACCCAAGGAAGATTCAAACAAGTTGATTTTCTTAAAATAACTAAGATGAATCCCGAGTGAAGGGGAGGAAACAGAACAGGGTGCAAACTCAAAGGTCATTTGGTCCATAAAAAACTCAGAATGCAATCCAGGAATCAAGAATCAAGGTGGCATAAAAGCTGAGTCAGGCCTTTAGATGATCTGACAGGAGGCTGGAGAGAATCTGAGAGCTTAATAGACAGCTGAACAGGTGGAAGACATGGAAATAATCAGGCAGAAAGTAAATGGTGCATTCAGGGTAGGCTGGGAAAGATCGAAACGGGTCAAACTGTGACACCAGGAGGGTGAAATAGAACATTCAGATCATTTATAAAATCCAAATGTCAATAAAAGGTAATGTGTCGACTATTTATCCACTTCTTATGTTTGGATTAAATGTCACAGAGGAACAAACACAGAACCATGACCCACTGATGGTTCTGATACTTTCAGTAGTTGAGATGAATAAAAAAAAATTATTTGCTGCAAATCACTAATCAGTAAGATCTAAACCATTTTCTTTAACAGTAAAGATTTAGATAAGTAAGGTCAGATGAAAAGAAATGACAGCAAACAGATGGAAGCTAGAACTATATCATACAGACTGTGGTACACTGCCTGGCCAAAAAAAAGTCACCACCACAAAAAAAATGAACACACTTAAATTTTTCGGTGGACGGCATTTTGCTTTGACTGGGTATGCATTTGCAGGAGAATATTTAATTTAATAAAGCAGTAATTTAACAGAGGAATTAAGTCCTGCTACATGAAAACAGCTTTAAATGGATCATACTTATACTTTACTCTTGGAAATATTTTTGGAAATAGTGGAAATAGTTGGAAATAGTTTTCATGTCATAGAAGCAGATCGGTTCCTTTGCCTAGCTAGTTCTGAATGCCTCATTTCTTGGCTCAGCAGTCTGGGACTCTGGACATTTGTTTAGTCTGGGCTAAAGGCTGCTGGAAGTAAACAAACAGAACAGAAACAAATTTTAAAACAAGGTTATTAGATTTTGGTTTCATCTCTTTCCCAATATCTGGACCCAATGTCTTATAAATGGTAATTGGAATTTATTATATGCAATTATTTGGTCATACATGTCATATCAACAGCTTTACACCAGAGCCATGTGAAGAGCCTGCACACATCCATATGTCAACATGGAGATTATTTAGAAATATGGGTTGTGGTGCCTTGCCCAAAGGCTCATTGAAATGTGACATTGGAAGCTGGAATCAAACCCATAATTCAAGGATTGCAAGATGACTTCCTGCTGTTATCACAGGCCTCAGACCTTCAGTTAAAGAGTTTAAATCTGGTAATTCTAAAGAGTATCACCTGATAGTGAAGGATTATTTTATCTCTGTGATGAGATGAGATGAAGGTCCTTCCTTAATTTCACTGTGTTTATGAGTCTGCATTAACAGAAGACATCTGAGTGCCTCTTATCTGACGTATTTTTGGAGCTGGTACATCTCAGAGGTTTGCTGCTGATGTGAAGGTTGATAAAAGCAGACATTTTTCCTTTTCTATAAGTTGCAGAGTTGACTTTCTATCTATGTATCTGTTGCTTATATCAGCTTGCATCCTCTCATTCCAGTAATTTTCTGGTGTCTGTCTCTAGAGTTCAAACAGTAAAGGTAGTCATTAAAAACCTTTGTGACGTTATTAAAGAAACTCAAACCAAGAAATGTATAACAACTAATTTAATAAATGATCTGTGAAGTTTCTAAATCCATATTTTTCCTTCTTGTATAAGAATGTTATCATTACTTGTTTGTGAAAGTCAAATTGTACATATGAACATAGGAAAATGTAGTTTTGATCTGATTTATCTCACAAACTGATTGAGTTGTCAGAATATCTGTCCGTTCATTTTATCTGCTGGAACTTGAGGCTCAGCGTTCCCCCATCGGGATATATTTGTAGCTACAACACAATGTTCAAAAGCCTTTGTCCCTCATCCTATTGCTGGGAGCTGCGTCTCAGAGCGCGTGGACAAAAGGTGTCAAACGGAGCGTTGGACTCAGACCGCCATGTCCTCTGAGGCCACTCCTAATCCTATTAATATGGCCCATGCAGGGGTATGGATCCTGAACTCCCTTCATCCCTGAAACCATTAGGGTCTAAAGGGGACCAACATGTTTAATCGGTGCAATGTGTGTGACTCAGGGTGTGTGTGTATGTAATTGCATTGTAAGCGCCTTCTTATCCACGTTGTCATAATGTGTTATCCACTGATGCATTAAAGATTTGCCATCTCTTCCTTTTGCCATGGGGCTGCTGGACATTTCAATCTGCTGCCTTATATGGTAATATATCCTCTTCTGATAAGTTCTTTAAGTGGTTTTTCCTCCGATCCATCAGCTCTAAAGGCTCTAAAAGATAAAATTTAAAGATGAACAGTTTAGTTTACATCTTTTAAGACTCTTAAACTATAATTAATTATATCTCCTTGGTTATTCGATAACAATGCATTGCATCAACTATGATGCACCTCTTCCATCCTATACATTACTTTCTACCGTCCTTTCCACAAAAACATCTATAAATTTACCAAGACATCCACCTTCTCATTATCTTAATCTTCATTAGGATTTTTAGGACAACAGAGGAGCTGGACTGTAATTCTGATTGGTTGAATTTTTATCTAAGGAAAACCAGCTAATGGCATCCAGTCATTGACTTTGCAGGATTCGCTCCTCCTGGATGAGCATGTAGACAGAGTAGATATTCACTTGCAATCCCTCATGCATACAACGACATTTGAGAGAAAACTCCCTTTGAACAGGAAGAAAACTCCCACAAACCCAGGCTCAGTGGTAAAGGCCATCTACTGAGGCTGACTGGAGGTTGAAGGAAACTGAAGCAGACGTACAAGTGGAACATAGAAGCAGTGATCCATAAATACTTTTTATGTAAGAAAAGGTAACAGTAAACTAGCTCCAGCTAAGATAAGTCTGTCTAGAATAGAAAGAGTTAATGAACATGAACAGTGAGTTGGGTTTTAATGTGATGGATGAAAGAAAGCACGTAGAGTTAGTCACAGTAAAAGCTGAGCCCTTAGCTATGGCCCAAAACTAAACTAACCCTTAGACACTAACCATAAGCTCTAACCCTCCATTTACCCATTCCCACTGAGCGTCCAGCATATTAAGGGTTGTCCCAAACCACTTAGTGGGGAGGGTGTCATATTTAGAGAAGAACGACTCTGAATCGGGGCAACCACGGAGACAGTTTGTTTGGTTAAGGAAAAAGCTTTATTTAATAAAGAACAGGAGATAGAGTCTGGCAGGATCTTCCTGGGTTCTGCTTGGGGAAAAGATAGAGTGATGGTGAATAACTTGTCAGAGGAGGTGGGAAGATGGAGAATGCTGAACTCACAAGGTTTGAGTTTGTTTTTGGCTTGGAAGGATAGTGTCCTGGGATCCAGGTGCAAATTGAGACACTCTTTCTGGTGTGTAGGAGGGTGGACAGACAGGCGGGCTCCTGAAAGAGGGCTGCAGCAGACTATGACCTGAGAGATCCAACAGATGAGGAGGGTCCAGGCTTGGAGGTTCAGTTGGCTTGGTTGGGTACTTGGAGGGAAAACACGGAGACAAGGAATTAGAGCTGGCTTTAAGAGAAATCTAGAAGCAAGCTGGTAGGTTATATACCACGGTGGTAGCGAGAAAGGACTGACGCCCTCCTCCTGGTCCAAGGTCCTTAAGTAGGCTCCAAATTAACAGAGATGAACCGAACCTGCCCTGCCCATCACGCCCTTCAGAGAAGAGAGAGAGAGAGACACCAGGCCTGCAGTATGACACAGGATGAGTTGACCGTTCAGACTTTAAACAGCGAGTCTGTATCAGTGCAGTGCAGCGCTGTTCCCAGCATGCCGATCAGAGCCGAGGCGATTTTAACACAGGTCGCTTGCCGAGTTGTTTGACCTAGGTAGACACGCTATAGTTAGCTTTTCCCACTGCAACTAAAAGCTGATTGTTCCAGGGTTTAAACAGGTTTGTTGGTCAGTGGGAAATGGGTATAAAAGATATGCCTCCCATTCTACTTGTAGAAATTCAAGGAACCACTAGTAATATCAATAACCATTTAAGGTTTTATACCTCAAAGAGATTATATGAAATAATATCCTAGATTTAATAGCAATCCAATGATTTTTAGAGTTGTTCTAAAACTCTTTTTTTTCTACTGTAAAGACATCCCTATGGCAAATCCTCTGTTCTAAATTCTTTGTTTCAAAAATTAAAATATATAACCATAAAGTTGCATCTATGTCACCAAAGCTTAATCTGTAAAAAAGCTAAACTTGCTCATAAAGTATTTTTGTGGGACATGCTGTAGAGGATAGAAACTAAAGCATTGCATTTTCAGTCTCCATCAGATCCTCACAAATTTAATTTAACTTTGCAAATCTCGAAAAGCAAACAAAGCAAAAGAAAACACTGTGAAAAGTAAACAAAATTGATTCTCCTGGAATTAAATTAGATTTTCTAAAGTCAACATTTTAAGTATTTGTATAGTTTTATTCACTGAACCAAACATGGGAAGATCTTATTTCACAAGATCAATAAATCAGGGTTTGGACTGCACATAAGTTCCCTTAACATAATCTAGAACCTTGTTAAGATAATGCAAGTAGTCACTTTAATGGAATATCAATAAATAGTCATTATTTTTTTTAAGTTTAGAATCTGCAGACAAGGCAAGTTTATTTATATTGCTCATTTTGGCAGCAAGACAATTCAAAGTGCTGCATGTGACGAAGAGAAACATAACAGGAAGACACACACAAAAGAGTATATTGCATTCATAAATATAATTAAGGAGCATAAATAATTAAGATAATACAATAATTGAAATGATAAAGATGATTATAACTTGAATGTTAACTGGGAACTGATTCCAAATGTCGTACCACAAACATGCAAATGTGATTTGTGTGGGTATAAAGATCATTGATACCTTGAATAAATGACGACAACAAAATGGAAGAAAGTTGAACTCTCAATCTAAACTACTAATGTTTAGATGGCATGGTTAAAAGGCCACTCTAAACAAAACAGGTTTCGGGTGTGGTTTTAAAGCAAACTAGTTTCAGTACTTTTGCAGTTAATGACTTAAAAGGTTTAAATCAGTTTCGGGGTTTAAAATATAATAATTTTAGACACCAAAATCAAACAGACAATAAAACCAGATGAACTAATGTTTAGGACGGAACAATAAATAGGCCACAAGTCTATTTATGCTGTCTGCAGATGATGAACTTGTGTCCAATTGGACCAGAGAACCAGGTCAGCTCTATTGATCAGCTTATGGTTTTAAACCAGTTCCCTGTTTTTCTGCTGAGAAAATCAACAAACATCTCCAAATAAAAGGTTGGCAAGCTTTTAAATACAAGTTAGAATGTTTTCAAATAAAAAGTATCAGGTTTGCACAGGAAGTTGTTTAGATAAAATGTATATAAACACAATATTGGCACAAACTTTATTTTAATTCAGTTAATTATTAATTTATTATTGTGCTATATTCTATCTTTGTTCTCCCATTCTGCAGTATTTGTAAGTTCAAAGTTCAATGTTTAACTTTTTCTTGTCATACGGTAGCTTCATCTGGCCTGATTCTGTTTAGTTGAGACGCCATCCTGAGGGGAGGAACTGCTGAGCTGCTCCCATCAACAACTTCCATTATAAATGATAGAGTTTAGTTATGGAATAAAACAGTTTTTTTTTTTTAAAGAATTGAAATTTTAACACAAATTAATTTATCAAATTCATCAATTTAAAAGGAAGAGGAACTGAGAGCAGAAAGTTGAATGTAATTAGTTTTTTTATAATCTGGACATGGACTGAAATGATGCAGGATTAAATACTAAATACACAAAAATAAATACCTCATTAATATTAAATTAAATATATTTTATTTAGTTGTTTAATGCCCTTTACCTTTATTTCTCCGTTTGGCCCTGTTAGTAAATGTTCTCGGCGTGGAAAGCTGACAGTCCCTATTTTTAAACTATATGTGCCTCTGAGTGCTAAAATTAAATAATATGGAATATATAGCTTTCCTTCTCTATTTCTCAATCCTCTTTGTTCAATTTAAACCACAGATAGGTTTAAATTCCCCACTAAATATTTGCCTTTTATATACCAGATGGTTGGTACAGCATTTTTTACCAATTTAGTCCTAAAATGGGCAGGTTAACTTTATTCATAAAGCACTTTAAAAACAGCAGGCACTGTGATGATTGATTAAAATAGATTAAAATAGCACAATATAGAACAAAAAAGATAAGAATTACAACAGAAAATAAATAATTAATAATTAAGATAAAAAAAACTATCTTCGAGAACAAAATAAAAAGCTGATTTACACCTCATACCTGTATTAAAGTGGGAAAAATGAGGTGAGTCTACTCAAGAGGCTTTGTGTCAAAAGTGTTGATGATTGTCCAAAAGCGGAACAAACAATAACTGATTATGGAACAAAAAATATTTTATTTATTTTCTTAAACTGAGCATTTAAGTCTTAGGCATTTTATTCTTTCCATCTAAAATTGAAAAACAACATAAATATGTTGTACGGAAGCAGCAAGGAACTCCACATAAATACATATTATAAATCTCTGTGTAACTCTCCTTTAATCACATTTAAACTTGAGGAATTGGGAAAAAATATAGAACAAATATAATAGCTAGACTGAGTTTAATTAATTTTATTTGTTTTCTTCAAGACATCTGAGCTGCTTTGATGAGCTCCAAAAGCTCAGTGTGAAAAACAGCTGATCCCTGTTCTCTACATCCAGTCTGCTCCTCTGCCTCATTTTGGTGAACTCAGTCATATAAGAAAAACTTTCTTTCGGTGGATAAAAGCTTTTTAAATCCTTCCAATTTTTCAATTTTATTTCCCTACCTAAGAAATCAAATAGTTTAATGTGTCCCCTTAAGTAAAATTGCACACATGAACCACTATGGATAACCATACCCCCAGTTGGGAATCATTGCTTTAAAGCATTAAAGTTTCCAATATTTTGGGAGCTGTAATGGCAAAAGTCCAATCTCCCTGAGCTTCAGATGTTTCTGACTACTTCAAACCTGTGTTTTCCTAAACTCACCAAGGAACCGTTCTCTGTTTATCAATGCAGACAAACACAGTATTTCTGTCAAGCTCATAGCTGCCATATTTGATGCAGGTGCTTCTTCAGTGGTGCCGTCATTTCAGACCATATTGATGATATACTCACCTTCCTGTTGAAAGTAATGTTTCCAACATCAACAGTTTGTGATCAAGCTTTAGCATTTTCTGAATTGTTCCCAAAGATCCTGACGGACTTCCCATTCCCTTCGGCTAACAACTCAGGTCAGGTGAGTAAAACCTTGACATAGTTGGTCATTCCAACATAAGAATAATTAAAATATTCAAATGATAACTGGATTCTGCAAAGATGAAGCAGGCTAACATTGAGCTTGTGGAACTCTCCTAACGTAAAATACATTACCTTATAATAAAATCTAATAATTTGTAGTTTATAGTTAAGTGTGTGGTCTAAACAATAAAACAACCCAGTCTAAATGTAAATGCGCATTTTCATTTCTAATGAGAATAACTAAATATACAGCCAGAATTATACCAGGACTTTGTTGATGGTAAAAAAAAAATGTGTTTAGATATAACTATCCATCTGCTATTGCTTGTCTGTAGGATTAGGGGGGCTGTATCTATCTCCATCAGTCTATGGGAGAAGAGACGGGACACTCTGGACAGGTGTCCTGTCCATTGCAGGGCAGAAATATAGAACAATTCACACACACACACCTAACAGCAATTTAGAATTTCCAGTCAACCTGATGGTCATGTTTTTGGATTGCTGCAGGAAACCAATATATCCAGAGAGAGAGAGCCCACGCATGCAGATAAAGAACATGCAAACTTCACGCATGCAGAAAGACTCTAGGCTGGGGTTCGAACCAGGACTTTCTTGCTGCACGGCAACGGTTCTACAAACTGGGCCACTGGGGATTTTATTATTTTAGATAAGTGTACGAGTAAATATGGGGTATTTGATCATGTATGTTTGTATATCTAAACCTGTGTGGACTAGAAATAATCCTTATTGAAATCAAGCTTGTGCCTCATTGTTGTTTTTTAAATCAATTACAGCTTTTTGCTACATATAAAAAAAGAGCAGATAAAGTTATCTGCTAAAAAGTTCCTATAAGACATTATCAAAAACTTTTTAACTGTTTTATGAAAGTTTCAAAGACTTTGTCCATGATGGTGCCTCTTTCCCACCTTCAGCAAATGATTTTGGTTCATTACCCCTTCAGTTTGACCCATTGTCTAAGAACGTTTTAGAGCATAAAATGACCAAACTGAAATGTTGTCCAAAAGGCTTTGTTCGGTTTGGGTATTGGACACACTATGACCACACAGACAGGCACCCACAGCCCTCCACATCTTCTCAGTTGTCACATTTGGACGTACATTGACCAGAGTCAATTGCCTGTCAAATGCTTTGGGCGATTAGACATCAGTAAGGTAGGAGAAGCCCCCCTACTTGCAGAGGTTGGACATTATGGGGGCCCGTCTCTGTGGAACCCAGGGACCTTCTTCCACGCCACCCCCCCTCTTTTTCATCTCACCGCCCCAGTTCAATGTTAATGTCCAGTGGTGTCCACTCTTCTAACGTCTCCCTCCAAAGCAGAAAAACCAGGAGAAGAAAAGGAGAAAAAAAGGAACTTTCCCTCCTTCTTTTCTCACCCCGTCTCCTCTTGTGTGTTGTCCAGCTGGCTGTGACCCCCCTGACCCTCCTGACCCTCACTCCTGACCCCTGGACCCGTTCCCACGCCACACCTTTTTGTGTCCACCTCACCATGGCAACACCTTGGTCACCGCTGCTGCCACGGTAACAGATGGACAGGGGCCTGGAAATAACTTCATTCAGCAGAAGGGAGAGAACCGCGGACAATCTGCCCTCTCCGTCCCCTCCTCCTTCGGCACCCAGTTTTAAACACACACTCGGAGAGCCCCAGCTTTGACACCTCCTGCTCCACACTCAAAACACCCTGATCCCTTTGGATCTCTTCCCTCAGCAGGAGCCTCTGGATTTCAGGCCCTGATAGAGTCATTAACACTGAGGTCCTAGATTCATCCCGGCATTTACACGGACCTACATGGAAAATAAGGAAAAGTTTCATTTCTTCTAAAGAAGCCCCGCCGTCACCCCCATATCCAGATTCACATCCCTGGTTTTGATGGTTTAGGGCACAGGCCAACGTCTTAGCTGTGCTTTAATTATCTCCCTGCTTCTTTTATTGGCCTCATTGTTTTCTTACATCCTCCAGTGTGATGAGGGGCTTGTGAAGGGGAGATGAGTTGTAAAGAGACAAAACTGAGCAGCAGGGGATCTGTTTGCCAACTCAGAGACAAATGAGGAAGTTAATAGAATAGCTGAGGAGCTCAATAAGGTGCAGCAAGAAAATGAACTGCAACACTTCTGTGCTAATCTGTAACTAACCTCCAAACAAGACTGAGCGTGTCAGCCCTCCATTTCTTTCTTCTTTTTTTTTAGGACAACATCTTCCAATCTTCCAAGCCAAGTCGGGGAAAAGATTAAAGAGGTGTTGTGTAATTACTTGTCCTAAATGACGGAGGTTCATGCAGTTAAATTACTTTTGCTCATCGTAAAAAAAGAACTATACTCCTTTGGGTGCCATCTTGGACTTCCAGCCAATAGAACAAACAAACGTTAAACAAACTAAACGGCACAGATGTCGCTTCTCTCATGCGAACAGAACTATGACCCAATCTGACAACATCCCAGCAATGTATCAAGATGACATTTTTGTTTCCTAATGATTATATTTTCTTCAAAAAAGTTTTACTGAATTCATCAAATGGGTTCATTCTTAATTAGTGGGAGCCACTGACTCCCCATTGTGAGGGGGTGACTATAAGTAACCATCAAAAGACTGACCACTGAGGCAAATCACAAGCAAAGCCAATTATTCAATTTTTCCTATCCCCCTTCCATCAGTGCAAGCATCTGCATCCCACTATCTTTTCCCTCTACTTTCCCCACCTCCCTTCCTGTGTCCAGCACCCCCCGATTTTACCCTGCCCCCCCATTCCTCTCCCTCCCCTCTGCCTCTCGCCCAACTCATTGTACCAAAGGAGATTTTCTCCATTGAGGCCCAGTCTCTTAGGTAACCCCAGCGCTGCATGAAATGAGGGTAGAGAGAGAGCGAGAGACAAGGAATAAGTGAAAGGAGAGGGAGAGAGAGGAGAAAGAGGGCGGGGAAACCAGGAGGAAATGTAAAGGCGGAGGGTGGGCCGGACAGAAAGGGTTGAAGAAGGAGAGAGAGAAGGATGCAGGATCAGAAGAGGCAACAGCAGACTGAGTGAAAGATGGAGAAGTAGGACAAGTGCGTTCAGACGTCGACAGCGATGCGGCTAATACTCGACCCAGAATGGAGGGAGGATGGAACGGAAGAGAGGATGTCGGTCGCATATGTAAGGATGAATGAGCGCTGGTTGAGAGGGACTTTATGGCGGGCTTTTTGCAGAAATTCTTGATCCAGATTTCAGGTCCCAAAGGGTCTCAATACCTGGCACTACAGGCCTCCTTTCCTTTAGGTAATCCATCTTTCTGGTCACTTTTAAACAGGGCGCCGAGGAGGATTCATACCTGGAGACAATGTGAGGAAGAAAAGTTTAGGATTTTTAATTCAGGCATGATTAGAACTTGTCAGGAAAATGGAGCAAAGAGTTTTCTAGGGTTTTTTAATATATGAAATGTTTAGAAAAGAAAACTAATCTTTTCTGCTGGTGCATAAGTTAAGGATGGGATTTACTGAAAGGCTTCTGCTACTGGTAAAAACTTTGAGCCATTGGGCCTTATGGACTCATTTACCCAATAAGCAAAAGAAAACTCATTTTTTTTTAATATGACAAAAATATTCTATCCGCTTACTGCAGGATTTGAATTCTTGAACTAAATGAAAGATTTTTTACCATTAGTGTTTAACTGCTGACTTCATTCTGAACGCAGGCTTAAGACTTTAAGGAGCAGGCTCCCTGAATCGCTGCCATCCTTTGTGACCATGCTACTCTGCACCTCAATGGTGGGCAACCGGCACATGGGGTTCAGATGAATAGGCCAGGCTTCACCAAAGACTGCATCATTTGGATAAAGACAGAGTCCCACAGAAAGAGAGAACGCCTAACAGAGCGAATCAGATGGAGAGCAAATGTTGGGTTCGGCGAATCAGATTAGAGCGAGTCACAGCCTCAACTTTTATTTCTCCCACTCTAACTTGGGGAAATGTTTCACTGCTCTTGGTTACGTGCTTGATAATCAGGTGCTGTGCTGAGTTATCATCTCAGGCTTTTGTCCTCTTTGATCCATGTGACCGTTGGGGGACCCACTCCTTCTTTTGTACAAGGTCAGAGGCTCCTTTAGGATGGGCCCACCCCCGGGTGGTGACCCCTTCGTTTATCATGGTGTCACCGGCGCAGAATACAACCATGAGTTAGCGCTTTTCCCCTTTCTCTTTCATAGGCTTATTCCTCATTCTTTTTCCTTAGGTCTTTCTTTCCTTTCATCCACACGCACTGACCTGAAGGCTGCCGACAAACACTGCCTTGAACCTTTCTCTCAGCGAGTGGAGGAACTGATAGTTTGGATCCCTTCAAAGGCTATGGTGGCTTGAAACTTGAATCAGTAAATCAGCTCCACATCAACTGCCGCACAACCAGAGGATGCACCTGCCTCTCCAAGAATGTGAGCCACTAATGACTAGAAAGAGACACGGAGGTCTGGAGTTGATTGTCCAAACGCAATTCTTGCGTCTGCCTTTGTGAAACCAGGAGTTGTGGATGGACATCACGCCCCTGACCTCTAAACATCTGCGAGGGACAGACCACCATGGATGGGATCAGTCTGTGTCTCTGTGGGTGGAAGACTGAGACACAGAAAGACAAACAGAAGGCTATTGAACCAGGCAGAGTGTGAGTTTATGCAAATCTGAAGCCTCCAAGAAACTCACCTCAATTTTTGCAAGACAGTCCAACAGTCTTACTGATAAGACTAAAGCAGTTTTAGGATTTGCTATTTTGTGAAATGCTTTTTTGATAGATTCCGGCATATTTGGGTCAAAGTGTTGAGAAAAGTTAATATTTTCTTCCTGGCAACAGCAGCAGGAAGTAAATAGGAAGTCACCTAATTTGCTAAATCACAAGGCAACTTAAATAACACCTTCAGATCTATTTCCGACTCATGGTTCCACAAAATGATATTTCTGTTATAGGTTTTTCCATTTTTAATGTAGAAATTCTCCAGCTTGCACAAGTAAAGAGTGGAAATTAGTTCATTTTAATTGAATTTCTGCTCATTTTAATTGTTTCCTTCATATAGGAGCAAGGTCTAATTATTTCTACACATTTTACTCTGCAGATGAAGAGCGTCCCCATTTTGGAAAGAAGGTTAAAGTCTGTCTAAGGTGCAATTAAAAAGCTGAATGGTTGAAGGTTTCCGGTCTACACTTCAACACTGAAGTCTACAGCAGGTCTGGCTGAATTTGCACTGGAAAGGGTGAAGTAACAGAAAAGGAGAGTGAATGGGGATTGGGGGATTGTGGGTGTGAGTGGGTGGGTGGGTATGCTCACCCTCTGTGAATTTGCTTCTGTGTGTTTTCCTGTGTTTGACAAAGTTCGGGAGGAGGGGGCGATGGGGGGTATCTGAGGAAAGAAAAGGGAAAATGAGAGCAAGTGGAGGATTTGAATGTGGTGTAGAAGGAGGGGGGATTTTTGGAGGGAAATGGAGGACCGGGAAGCTTGAAGTTTGTGTGGCCAGACTGTGTGCAGCTTCACAGCAAGAGGAGCGTAAATTGGTCAGATTTATAGATTGAACCTGCAGGAAGCATCTTTGCAGGCTGGGAAATATGTATAGAGAAAGAGAAAATGCAAGAGAGGGACAGAGCGGCCTAGTTGGAGGGCAGAGGGGGGGATCAAGAGCGAGGCTGCATTAATATGCTAATGTCTTGAGTGAATGCACAACAGGCCCACTGACCAGGCTAATCACTAGTGGACACACACTGAGGCTAATCCCTAAAGCGGCACTGACACACACGGGAGAGGAGCACATATTTAGATAGTGACATCTTCAGCATTAATTAGTGTCCCTGTTGGATATCCCTGAAACGATCAGGTTTGGGTTTAGGTTTTTTAAATTAAGCTGAAACTTAGTGACAGCAGGAGGATTTCAGGTCAGAAGGTAGAGGAACAAACTGATTGCTTCTGTCTGATTACTAATCACAAATATTAAGGGTTTATTTGTTGCAGGAAGAATTTAATGCAAATTAAACCACAGAGAGACAAAAACAATCCAGAGGAGCATCAAGAGGTTTGCAAACTTTAGACAGCAAAAGACTGTTTCTAACAAAACAAAAGTAATCATATTAAACTGGCAAAGATGCTGAAACATCATCATCTGTTAAAATCAAGATAACAGGGGTGTAAAGTGGTATAATGTCTACAACATATATCAATGCTGTGAAAGATTAAGATAAAACTTTCTTTATTCCTTATATTTAAACTTCAGTTCCTTTTATTTCCCATGACAACTTATTTCATATGATGTGTTTAATTCTGTTGCCTTTGTAGTTTTGTTAACATGTTTTCTAAATGTAAGCAATAAAAAAAATGTGATATGATTAAATCTGTTTTGCTTTTTTAATGTCTTTCTTTCTCTGTGGACTGAAAACAAAACACAAATATCTCAAGTCTTAACTGAATTCATGGGGAAAAATAAGAGATAATAATGAGTAATAACCACAGTCTCCTTTTTTATTCACACTCTGTTTATTCCTTATAAAGCAGCTGAGAACAATATTAAATATAAATGTAATTTAACCTTTTTTAAGGACTTATTTTGCTTATCTGATAATATGCTGTTATTTCTAGGGAAGACATTTAATTAATTTAATTTAGTATTATTACAGAATTTGTTTTGTGTTCTTGAAATAGTTTTTTATGTAAAACCTTATATTCTAATAATGCTCTACCATATTTATTCTAGAAATGTATTAAATAGTAATTCTACTATTTTCATAGTTAGAACACAGGCAATTTTAATGAATAAAATGCAACTTAAAAAAAAAAGGTTTTTGAAAGTTTGACTTTTCTTAAACTTTCTATTAGTTTTCTTTGGTACCAAGAATCAATCTAATGTATGTAATTGCAATACAACAATAGTCCCCTTGGGGGCGCTTGTGTCTTTAAATCCTTGAACTACCAATTGATATCAACAAGAAGTGGAGAGATCCTGCCAAAGAACAAATGTTTAAGAACAGAACACAACCAAAAACTGTGTAGTTTTTGGATGTGTATAACATATGTGTTATAAGGGGGAAAAACTTAAATTAAAATGTAGCTCATATAATGGATAATGCTACAGCAATAACTGTTTAAAATATTAAGTCATTTTGTGAGTTCAAGCAATTCTTGAAATAAAGAACAAATCTGACAGTGACATGATTAAATAATACAATTCATTCTGATCAAAATATGTATTTTTGTATCCTAACCCAACTTTAATGAATTCACAATCTTATTCTCAACCAATGTTTTGTATAATTAAAAAAAAAAATTTATTTAAAAATGAAATAACTTACGGAAAGTCTCTTAATATTGAATTCCATTTTCTAAATAATCAAAATGACAATGACTAAAGCTGAATTATGTATATTTATATTTATTAAATTGAAAGAAAAAAAAGCTGAAAAGTTAGAACTGTAAATATACAGTCATATGTTTATATTACTGTCTTTATGTATTTTTTTTTACTGTTTTCAAGGCTGCACTTTAAAAAAAAAGGAAATTGTCTAGAGAGTTCTAAAAATTTCTTTTTGTTTACACTTGTGTATACAAAATGACAAAATAAATCTGTCTAAGTCTTAGTAACAAATTGTCGAATCATGTTGCAGCTTTTGGAAAACATTCTTTTAAAGAAAGTCAAGGTATTTTTTCGGCATTAAGCTTGAAAATATCAAGTGTTAGAAAGTGGTCAAAACAGTACAACTGCAACCCTTATAAAAACATAAACATGTCACTTAAAAGAAGAATGCAGGTATGAGGGTGGTTATTGGTGCTAAAACAGGTAAGTCAAAACAATAATCTAAGAGCCTTTCAAATTATGCTTTTTGATCAGCTTTGGTCGAATCAATATTTGATAAAAAAAAAATAAATAAATCTGACATATAAAATATTTAAATGTATAAGACTCAAAACAAAAGCAGTAAGGAGGGAGTAATTCAGGTGGAGTATGTGTTTATCTCAGCAGTGATTCTGAGTTTAATGGTGCTGTAAAACTGAAAATGTTGCATAAGAGTACACACACCTAATACACCCATTACCTCAAGCCTTGTCCGACAATAACCTTTGGAGCGACTGAAATGCAAAGCTGAACTTGTCTTGACCTCCTGACCTGCTCTGGATGCGTCTCCCTGTCAGACATGTGAGGCGCATCATGGCCACACAGCCCCTCAGGAGCCACGCTGCTCTGTTGTTGTTGCAGTGACTTTTCGGGGGCCAATGTTCAACTGTACAGGAGCTCTAAGCCAAATCCTCCACCATCATCATCATGTTTTCATCGGCGCAGGGGGAGGAAGGGTAGGAAGGGAGGGAGGGCTGACTGCGAGGCGAAGTGGGGGGAGAGATAGAGAGGCACCGGGCCTAGTCGCCACATCTTTTCATGAGAAGAAGCTGTGCCGTTAAACCGTCAGTAATCTTTTTTTTAATATATTTTTTTTAGATATAAATTTGTTTATTTCAGCTAGAATAGGGGAGGGATTAAGACAGGCGGAACGGGCTGTGATAATCTGTTTTCTTCTGGCCCGTCCGGTTCTCCTCTGCTCCACTTTAGCTCCAGTTAGCTTGCTGGGCTAGGTGGCTAAATATAGCTAGCTTACCTTGCCAACTTCGACCAGACACTCATTTATGTTTTATAAACGTGACAATGAATATCAACGTTATTTATATCGTGCATTGAGTGTCGTGAGTATGATTTAATATTAAAACATAACTAAATAAACTTATATATTGTGGAGAGTCGGGCATTTTAAGTTTTCCAGTAACGTTAGCTTGGCTAGTTCACGAGCCTTTAATGCTAGCATTGGCTGCCTCATAGCAGCGGTGGTTTGTTGCCATCTGTCAGGACTCCGTCTGTGTTTATGCTGCTGTTTGATGTTATAATCGATGCGGTTAACGCATCGAGTTAGATCACTAACACGTTGTTAGCTTAATATTAATTCGTTATAGCTTTGTAATATATCTGGACAAGACGTTCTTGGCATCAGCTGGGCTGCTGGCTGGCTTTCAAATCTAACTGTAACGTTACACTAAATGCCAAAAAAAAAGAATTTACACGTATGCGTTTTAATATTAGCGGTTAAAGGGAGATAAATGTTTGAAACTGATGTTTGGTTCTTGTTTGTTTTAATAAAAGTTCAACACACGGTAATTTTTCTTTCCTTTTTTTTCTTTTTCTTTTTTTTTTGTGGGCTCTCCCTTGTGTTGGAATCTCAGACCCGTTTTTGGTTTCCCAAACCAACTCCGGCCCGGGCCTCAGTCCGCGGTCTCGACTTTGATAGCGGGCTGTTAAAGAGGAAGGCACCGCGGCTGATCGCTGCCAACCAGCCACCATCATGGGAGACAGCAGAGGTGAGCCTTAAAGCGGCACACATCTATTTACCTCTAATGGTCTGTTTACATGACGCTATATTTATACTGGAAGTTAAATGGTTTAATGGTTTTATGTTAATTCTAGCTAAACTTTTACACCTAAAAAAACAGCATTAAGTAAAACATGGAAACACTGCTAACACCTGTTGTTGTAGATCTGCCAATTATCACCCCATAAATAGCAAAAGGGGGTTTTAACATGTTTTAATTTTAGTTGTGAAAATTGTCTCTGATTCATTAGGTTATTTTAGTAGCCTAGACATCGCATATTTTAATATGCATAAAGCATTCTAAAATCTTTTTAAATAATTTATAATGAATAATATTTTAACTTTGTTGATCTCACATTGGAGAAATTCACTCTCTGCATTAAATCTATCCTTTTGGGGAGCAGTGGGCTGCCATTGTGCAGCGCCAGGGGAGCAATCAGGGGTTAAGGGTCTTGCTCAGGGACCCAGAGTGCAGGCTGCGGGGATCAAACTGGCTACTTGCAACCTTTTTAGAGCACAAACACACTGCTCTAACCACTAGGCCAACACTCCCCAGTTTTTGATGAAGTTTACTGATTTTTTTTCAACACCTTACTCTATTTTTGAACACTTCTTTTTAACTAAAGTTATGGACAGTTTAAAATTGGTGCTTTTTTAAACTTACATCGGCACACATCGCTGCGAATGTTTGTTTGTATTCTGGAGAATAAAATGATATGAATGTTGCTAGTACAGTACAGTACTGAGTTTTGGGATTTACTTATTCTTTCTAAAAATATCACAAAGTTTTGTTTGTATATCAGTTCCTTCAGTATCATATGAGTTTTCAGCTGATCTTTATTTTCAAAAGAAAATAAAGAGATCAGGCAAAAAGCAACATAAAGCTGAGAAAGCCCAGACAGCAGTAGATGAGGGTGCCAACTTTTCAGAGTGATCATAACAACACGGCTCATTTATCACAGTCAAGTCTTTCAGGGTTTGTTTCCATAAAACTGACCTAAAACATGGAAATTAAAGATCAAAGCATGGATTTCAAAATATTCTTGTTAATTACATCCCATCTCTGCTTACTTTAACACAGATAAGGTTTTTAAATCTTTACAAACACTTTTATTCTTTAACTTTTAGCACATTGTGAGTTTGACAATAAAAATACAATTTAGACTAATTTTACTGTGCATTTTTAATGTTTTATAATTTTTTTTAATCCTTGTTATCTTTATCTTGTTTGTTACTTGTTGTGTTGCACTTTAATCAACTGTGCTATACAGATAAAAATGGACTGGCAGTAAAAGAGCTGACCCTTCAAAGTCCACCTGACCTTTGCACAATGAAATAAACCAAAGTAAATCCGGATTATTGAAATAAAATACATGGTTTTATGTAGATTTTTTTTGTCCACTCCAATCCGCCTGGTCACCAAAGCTTTCCATTAACTGCTTTGTAGTTTATCTTTAATAAATGCATAGTTGTTTCATAACAGAACACTTTTGGGTTTTATTTGTCGTCAAAACTTTTGTTTTTCTAAAACAGTAAAACCTGAAATTGTTGGTCAATGTTTTATGGAACAGCTTATTAAATCCAAATTCAATAAACAAAACAAAATATCCACATAGCTTCAGTTATTGTTTTGGTAAGAAAGTATTTTTCACATTATAAAAATGTCAAACTCTTAAAGTAGAGGGAAAACCCCCCACATTCTCATATATTAAGAAAACCTAAAGTTGCTGCTGCAGACATGTTACAGCCTTTTTCCGACATCCTCTCTTTCTCTCTGCTTGCTTCCTGCCAGATTCTCGCAGTCCGGACAGCTCGTCCATGTCTTCCCCTCCGTCGGGCCAGCGCTCCCCACCGCTGGTTCCCTCAGCAGCTTCCATGACTTCACTGCCACCCATCACCACCACCGGGGTCAACAGCCCCATCAGCAGCATTGGCTCGCCTTTTTCTGTTATTAGCTCATCACTGGACTCGCCCTGCCTCCCCGGCACACCGTCTGTGGGATACGGCCCGATTAGCAGCCCCCAGGTGAGCATCAGATCCTAACATCTTGAAAATACATTAGAATATTAAAATGTTTGGTTGAAGACTCCTCAGAATACTTTGCCTTAGAAATATGAAAATAATATTTCTGTATCTTTGAGTGTTGAATTTACATCCAGTAGATTATTACTAACTGCACTATTTTCCCCTAAATCTGCTGTTAAACAAAATGTAGATTTTAATTTTAAACATTTTCTTTTTGTTTATTGTCCATTTTGTTAGAGTAGAACCTTTATCAGTAAATGATGAACTAAACTTTACTCAGTATCTGGTCGTTTAACTGCTTGACCTTTAGCTACCATTGTTATTTTGGTTGAAGGGTCTGATGTTTCTTTGTTTAAGCTGTTGATTCTGGATTTACAATTTTTTTTTTTTGTGGTTGTTGTTTCAGATCAACTCAACAGTGACCATGTCAGGGCTCCATGCAGTGAGCAGCTCCGATGATGTGAAACCTCCTCTTGGCTTGAAGCAGCTCTCTTCCCACAGCCCAGGCCCCATGCTTTCCCAGAAACGCCTTTGTTCCATCTGCGGAGATAGATCCTCTGGTCGGTAAACCACCTCAGTTCAGCATTTTTAAATGCAGCCTGTCTAAAACGTCTGAAGACATGTGCATTGTTTCTACTGACTTCTGCTGTCTTTACAATGTTTTGCTTTTTAGGGAAGCACTACGGTGTCTACAGCTGTGAGGGCTGCAAAGGCTTCTTCAAGAGAACGGTGCGAAAAGACCTGACCTACACCTGCCGGGACAATAAAGACTGCACGGTGGATAAGAGGCAGAGGAACCGCTGCCAGTACTGCCGCTACCAGAAATGCCTCGCCATGGGCATGAAGAGAGAAGGTGAGGAGGCATCAGAAAGAGGCAGAATCTTTTATTCAATTCACAGAAAGATTTAAGATTTAAAAGGGAACGGGGGAGGGGGGTTTAAACACAGTGGGGCTGGGGCGTTCTGTCAGATCCTTTTTGGTTTGTTTGCTGTGACTTACAGAGCAGTAGTAGAACAAAACCTCCACCCAGAAGCCTTTCAGACAAAAATATATTCTGTCCTATTTTGATGTTAAATAAAACTGAAAAGTTTTCATATCTACTGTAAGCCAAGACTTTAAGATAAAGAAAGAAATATTTTTTTCCTTAGAGAATCAGAAGCTGTTTTTCTGGTTATAAAGCATCAAACACTTCATAAGTTCAGTTTCATCCTCTAATTTTTGCAGTTTTTGTTTATAAAATGTAGTTAATTTATACATTTGTTAAAACCTCAATAATCTAATCTAATATTGAACTCCATAACCACACTTACTATCATGAAATCAAACAAGAAAAATTAGTTTTAATTTCATTAAATGTTTCAAAATCTAAATTTGTTCTGCGCTCTTTAAAGCCTACAGACCGTGTATAGGGGATCAGCTGGTTTTTGCTTCAATTATCCTCCCTGTCACATCATCTGAGTAATTATTGACCAGCCTGGTGTAATCTGAGGTCGCCGTTTGATAAACACTGATTGGTCTGTGAGTACAGAGCTCCTCTGAGTTCTCACAGATTACAGAATAATCTGGTAGTGTAGAAGGAGATCTGTTGCATAATCTGGAAGTTGATGTGCTCTTCGGTCGGAGCTAAACTGAACGTTGACTCTGCTGAGGCGGCGTTACGTACAGAAGTAGTTGATAATCGGGGGGAGTGAGGATGGAAAGAACGAGAGAAGAGTTGTAGAGAGGGATGTGGGGTGGATGAGTCTTGTAAACACTAACCCCTTGCCCTCTCTCTTCCTCTTTTTGTTTCCTCTCGTTCTCTCCCCCCCCTCCCTCCTGTAGTGGCCAAGATGAACAACAGATGTAAGGAGAAGAGAGGGAGGGGGGTGTGGCTGTCTGTATGAGCCATCGCTGCATAGAGACATGTTACATTTGCTGTCACTTAGGAGGAGCGAATTTAAAACGATTTCCTCATTTTAAATCCTGAGGCAGAGCAGAGGAAACCCTCACTCACTTCCTCAACTATTTCTATCCTGTAAGAATGGGCAGTTAGGAAAAAATCCCTAGTCTTTGATAAGCTATTTTATCTTAATTATGTTGAAAGTTTTAACCGCATTTGCGCCTGAAAATAGATTTGTGCAAGTTGGAAACACAAATAGGCGCAGATGTGCGAGAACAGATTTCTCACCGTTTATCACATTGTACTTCTAAAATAATTCAGGCTAGATTAGGTAAGATATCCGTATAGCTTTTCTAAAAAAAAAAAAATGAATTTCTGAAAAGTTAAATGCTAAATTTATATATAGCGTTTATGAAATGTCAATGCTGCCTCACAGATTTACGGCAGCGACCACTATGCGGCAAAACAGTGTGCACACATTTACCTCCTTATTCACACATAAACATGAGAGAAGCGTGGTGAAAACGTGAACCCAGTGCCGTTAAGTCTCCAATCAGCTGACCGGCAGGTGAACACGCTGCAGCCCCGACAGCAGAGAACAAGCTTTGGGGAAGAACAAAACAAGATCCCTCCTTGATGTTGGTTATATGTAAACCTTTTGAACTACAATGGAAATCTGTGGACACTCTGACGTTTGATGAGTGCCAACACTTTATAACGGTGTCTTAAAACACTTTTTCCTCCTTAATGGCAAATATAAGAGAAGTGCTGTGGAAACGTGAACCCCTTGCTATATTTAGCGGATTTCAGACTTTTTCTTTTTTTTTTACAACTAGCAACATCATCTAGCGACTACTTCCTCTCTTCTTGAAGACCTTAGTGACCGATAGCTCTGAGTTTGGTGTCCTCAGCATGTAATGAGTGAGCGAGCCCATCCCTCCTCCAACAAACTGCAGCTGCAACCTGTTTCTCCCGCTTCCTTTGAACCTGTTGCACTAAATAGATCCTCCCTGCAATTAATTCATACCTCAGCCACTATGTAACTACTGTCTCAATTTGATAACATAAAATTGATTTAGTTTCAGTTCAGGAACACTAGAATTTGTAAAATAAAGTTAATCTTGAGCTTAACATTTATTTGGAGAATTTGTAATCACATTCTATGTGATTACTTCATTACCCGCTCTGCTGCGCTCATAAAACATCCTGGTGAAAACTGCCACAAAGGCTGGGTCCTTCGAAGACCTCAGAATTAATTAAGGCTGGAAGTGACAAACTGATTTGTGACGGTCTGTCCTTGAGCAGCAGTTCACCTCTAGCTGACTGAGGTGTAACACTGTCAGCACGAGGCATGGACCTATGAAGTCTAAACATTATCTTTTTTAACATCATTTATTCTGATATGCATATTATTTGTCAGAGGAAATCACAAATCTTAGAAGACACTCATTAATAAGGCATCATTGTAGTGACTGCTCTTAGAGAAAAATAAGTGCAATAAATGCCATATAGCAAATGTTAAGTTAAAACCTTCATACATTATTATTTACACAAAGTTAAGGGCTCTTTATTTTCATTTCTAATTGGAAATGTCAGCAAACAGAGCATTTCTTCAGAAATTAGTGTTTTGATGATTTTTAGCAACAATGCTAACCATTTTTATTAGTTTAAAAAGGAGTGGATGAAACTCGTCGTTTGGCTTGAGTTTGAGGACAACCTTATATTATAGAGGGTAGAAACAGGCAGATTTCTCTGCATTTGTTACTGAAAACCCTCATTTGAAAAATGAAAGCTTCATAAAATAGTACTTGTTACCTGGTTCTATTTAAAAAAAAAAAAAAAAAGGTTCAATGTAGGAAAGTTCATAGTGCCCCTAATTTTTCTCTGTGCTCTTATATTTTGTTCATTTGGGAGCACTAGTGCTCTTGGTGAAAAAGCCAACCGTACATCCCTGAAATAGGAGATTTGTAGCAATCAACCTCAGAGTCTTTATTATTCACGGATCTAGAAGTATAGATGCTTAATTTCATGCACACATTTTTATTAAATTCTTATTAACTATCTTTGTGGCTTAGTTCCACATTTTCACATCTCCTGCTCATTAGCGGGTCACTGCACATTAATGAATTAAAATGTTATTAAAGCACTTGCCTGAGTAAAAAGAGTTTGATTACATTAAAGCAACAACAAATAAAAAGTTATCTAATCTGATGGTGGTGGTAAAACCCGGGATTTCTGGTGTGGCAGTGCTAGAGAGGTCTACTGGGCAATGGGCTTTAATGCCTAACAAACAGTTTTTAAGTTAAAATAAAAGCATTAAATTATCAGAAGTCCAGGTGAAACTTTAATTTGCAAGAAAGTCTAAACACTTGTGTGTCCATAGAGTTTAAAAATTATGACAGAAAAATGCATGCAATTACATTATAGAGTGGGAAAATCAAACAATACTAAAATGTATCTCAGTAGACACCTGATTATTTTAAAAGAAAACGTATCTAATAGAACCATTTGTAATATTAGAGAACTCTTGATTCAGAACAGCACAGCATTGTGGGGGCTGTAGGCAGAGGAAAATATTTTGTTCTTCAACGTCTCATGGACAAAATAAGCAAAGATGGTGGAAAGGCTGAGGTGTTTAAGGATTAAAGTCACCTTTAAAGGATCACAATTTAAATTAGGAATTTTTTTTCTGCTTGTCCTTATTTTAAAAAGATAAAAATCAAATCAATAATTATCGATACTAAATAATATGAAAAGCTTATCATAACTTTTTGGCCATATTGCCCAGCCCACTGAGCTTTAATAACTGCTTCCATATTTGGTTAAAGCTGCTCTTGCTTTGGGACAAAAACATGCAGATAAGGTCTACACTGTGTGCTGCTTTTGGTTGAGGTTATCATAGTGAATAAAAATTCCTTTTAAACTAACCTACCTGGTTAAAAAAAATAAAAAGAAATCTAAAGGTTAAAATACATGGCAGGGAAAACTGAAAATACCTTCTGTGTAGCAACAGGAAGGGTTTCAAAGCCTGAGTTTCAGTTTGGGTGGAGAGCAGGAAGATTCATTTCCAAGTGTTTTATTACAGCCAAATAAGTTGTGCGTTGGGAAACTCCCTCATCAGGTCACCTCAGATTCGTCATGATTTGGTGAATTTGTGAACGAAATCTCGCTCTGAGAACATTTAAAGAATGACAGTTTTTTTCATTTTAGTCTGAAGAGCTTAGATTTCAGGTCACTTTCTCATTTAGATCTAGAATCCAGCTCATTATTGTCATTTGGAAATATAAACTCATGACTTCTCCATATTTCATTCATGTTGTTTTCTTCTGCATTATTTATGTGCTTCTCTAGCTGACGTAGTCCCACTCAATTCTAGTCAGAATATGAGTCTGATACTGCTCCATAGAGCTGTGATTATGGGGGGTGTTTTGAACGAACCAGGAAAAAAAATGCCTCTGCACTCAATTGATAGACCTACAACCAATAAGAGCAACGGAGTGCTGGACGTATGTTGCTTAGGCATAGTTGTTGTCCACAAAAATCAAAAGCGTGCTTGCACACCTAGAATAAGAAGATGAGACTTGATCGCTGCTTTCTGTTCTTCTTTTAAAATTAATTTGCTGTCGATATCTTCTAGAATAGACCTAATAGCAGAATCTACTCACCCAAACTCTCCAGCGGCAGCCATTATTGTTGTCACCCAAGCGCGCTTTGGTCACGTGGTTGATAACGTTACTCTTGATCATCTGTCCATCATCGTATAAAGCCCGCCCTGACAATTTGATTGGATCGCCTGACAGTGGGCTTTAATACTCGCGCTACTATGGAGCAGAGCCAGACCGAACTTCCCCGAACTCAAACCTTGTGGGCGGGACTAAGTTCGGACTGGCACCCAGGCTAGTGCTTCTCTCTCTGTGCTTAAACATTTTCTATTTCTGATCGACACTCCTTTCTTCCCTTAATTTTTTTCACATTTTCCACCTTTAATGTTTCTTTTATCTTCATCTGTTGCTTTGAACGCACCTCTTTTTTTTTAAATGTGTTCAAATATTTTTCCTTTTGCATCAATTATTATCATACCGGATTCGTGCCAATCACTCTTTCCCCCTTTTTTCTCCACCAATGTTTATCCTGTGCTTTTCCTTTCCTGCTCGGTTGCCTGGTTCTGCAGCTGTCCAGGAGGAGCGGCAGAGGAACAAGGAGCGCGAAGGCGAGGTGGAGTCCACCAGCGCGGTGAACGAAGAAATGCCGGTGGAGAAGATTCTGGAGGCAGAGATGGCTGTGGAGCAGAAAACGGAGCTTCATGCAGATGGAAGTTCAGGCGGCAGCTCTGTAAGTCTCTAGCAGTTTATCGGAATTATTTTTTAATTATTCAGATATTTAGGGTATTATGAATTTTTTCTTTTTATCTATATATTGATAAGCTGATTCTATGGTAAAAACATGAACCCCTCCTAATGCTCTGTTTCTACACATTGCAGCCCAATGATCCGGTTACCAACATCTGTCAGGCAGCAGACAAGCAGCTCTTCACTCTGGTGGAATGGGCCAAGAGGATCCCTCACTTCTCTGAGCTTCCTCTGGATGATCAGGTCATCCTGCTCCGTGCAGGTTTGTTGCTGCTTCTATCTGCGTTTCTGACACTACAATCCTATAACTTTGTATCATGTGCATTTTATCGTTTATAGCTTAAACTTCCATCTTTATTTGTTACCTAGATGTTTTTATTGTACCATCCTGACAGTCACTCAGAGATCTTTACTTGTTCTGGTATCATATAAAAGCATAAATCCTTCAAATTCAGTCTGGAATTAGAGCTCATAACCATTTTAAAATGAGTTTAACAAGTTGAGCTTTAGAGATGGTTCAACTATAAATCCTTTCAAACACAGTTACTGGTTCTGTATCATTGGTTTGTAGGATTAGGCAGTCCTCTGCTTTGCTGGAAAGGTTTATACGGTTTCCATTTTATTTCAAGGGTTTACTTTTCTTATTTCCAGTTATGGCTAGTTTAATTTAGATTATTGTAGAACTACTTTTTTCTTCTCATAACCTGAATCAATAAGTTGGGTTTTGTTTTTTATTAAAATCCTTAGATTTGGATCCCTGTAATATAACTTCTACCAGATCCTAATATGGTTAAATTGCTGGCGAAAGTTTTTTGTTAAACACTGAGACTGTAACCGTCCAACAGGCTGGAATGAGCTCCTGATTGCATCGTTCTCCCATCGCTCCATCTCTGTGAAGGACGGCATTTTACTGGCCACCGGCCTTCATGTCCACAGGAACAGTGCCCACAGCGCCGGGGTCGGAGCCATCTTTGACAGGTGATTCACATGTTGATGTACAGATGAGAAAGTTATACGACATTTAATAGTTTATTACGTGATCATAAAAACATTTTACTGTATTTACAGAACTTCATTAGAGATCGGAACTTGAAAAAAAATCTACCTCTGCAGGCTACTGTATTGATTTCTTATACTATGAGATAAAGTCTAATTGTACCATATAATCATTTGTCTCAATGGTTTTATGCTTTTATTTAGTAATAAATACTTATCAAGCTGATTAATTAATGACCGGGGCTAAATGTTTAGGGTAGTATCTTCTCATCTTTGGTTGGCTGCAACTGCTGCGTTCTGCATTGGCTGTTATTGGCTGAAAGATGCTGCTTTTTATGTTCTGGCTGTCAGACGTTAGTGCATGAAAGGCGAGGGAGGCTGGTGATTAATGCTTACCCATGAACATGCATGCACGCCCACCCTGACTTAGCGACCTAGCTTAGCATCCAGCGTAGTGTTTAAGAATGCAATGACAATGGCTGGAGGAGGAAAATATACTAACAAATGACTACATCACATCAGTTTCCTTAAGATATTTTTAATTTCAGTTATAAATGTGCATCTGGTTATTGTGAATGTTATAGAGCATGTCCATGTTTTTTATTTCTTTTTTGTTTTTTCTTAAGTGATAGATTTTTGCTATTTTGGTTAAACATTAATGTATAAACTATGGGATTTTATGGTTTACATAAGATTAAGATGATTGCTCTGAAAAAGGGTTTAGGCAAAGTCTGACTGTCTTTTATATAATTTATCTGCTTCCGCAAATATTAATTCATCCATGTATTACATTCCTATCTGCCTTGATTAGGATTTAAAATCAAAGTCTCATCACAACGTGTTAATTCACTGTCACTTACACCATAATTATATTATTATAAGTAGTCTATTTTAGATTTTATTTGGCTTAAAGGAAAGTTGGTTGGGATTAGGGCTGAAACAATTTAATCAGATGAATCTATTGTTGAAATAATCGTCAACAAATTTAGTATTCGATTAATCGTTAACTGGAGTATAAAGACTGTAAAATATGCCTTTAGCTGATAGAGAGGCCCAGTTAGAGCAGAAATTATATTAAAATTGTAAAGGAAATGTATAAACATTTTGCATTTAAGATAAACATGCTCCATGCAGAATTCCTAAAGTGGAAAAGTTTTAGTTTCACCTGGTTTACTTTTGTAAGAAAAGAAAAAACCTTTGGCCATCCATATTAATTGATTCATCGAAAAAATACTTGACGGATTCATCGATTTGCAAAATAATCGTTAGTTGCAGCTCTAGTTGGGATCACTGCATAATCCTTCTTTTTCTCTTGATAATTTCATTGAAGCTCAAGTTTATTGTCCCTTTAAATTCAACCTCTGTTAGATCAAAGAACTAATTAAAAATACAACAATTGGATTTGTTTTTTTACTGTAATTAGTGCAGACTAAACTGTTAAGATGTTTTCTGCTCGACCACACCTGGTGGTTAAGGTCCGCTTTTGATTCAGGTGTTCAAGTTAGGGGTGTGAACAAATAATCAACATGTTTAAATATCAAATGATGGTTTATAAGGTTAAAGGTTACATCAACAGGTAACATTTGGGTAGAAGCAATTTCCTTCAGCGGTTTAGTGTTGTCACCATCCAGCAGAGGGCGCCACAGTTCTTTATTAAGAGGCGCATCACTGATATTTGGAAAAAAAAGTAGCGGAAAGAGCAGAAACATGAATCAATCCAGAGTCCAGTAAGGATTATTTACCCTTTTTAATTGCACCAAAGATTTGGAATTTGCTTAATTTGGTTCTGTTAGTAAATATAAACACTCCATAAACTCTAGGCGTTATCCCCTAAATAAGTGTTTTTAGCTGTGCTGCATGGTGAAGCAGCACCGTTTCCTCTGTTCTGCTTGGAAGGTGAGGATTTGAGAATAGACAGATCTGCAAAATATTCGTAACATGAAGAAGACATGGTAGAGGGGGAAAAAAGGCTTTTTTGTTTTAATGGCTTCCATGGAGCCAAGTTTTAAGCATTCCTCTGAAAGCTAATGGAACCAGATGTTAAAACCGACAGTTACAGGAAAAAGTCTCTCCCAGCAGCGGATTGAACCAATCCAGATTGCTGCATTGAACTGAAAACAAAGAGCTACATTACAGCTTCCGTCCCCTCCATTAAAACAAAAAGGTAGATAGTCTGACATTGTGTCAGAGCGAAACACCCTGCATCTTAACCCTGCATCTTAATTTTTTGTTTTTCATGTTAGTGTAGTGGAAATGTAAAAGTTTTACATAGTTTATCACTTTTTAATTTAGTAACCTATAAGGTTCCCGTGTTGTTTTATTTTAAAAAATCAAACTGACTGAATAATATGTAAGAAATTATATTTTTTGTTTATTCGGTCAGTATTTAATATAGATAGCACAATTAATAGGTCAAATGTAATTATGCGCCCTTTTTTTAAATTCCTCATATTGTAAATAAAAAATTAGCCTTTCACATTATGAAAGGATCCTCATGATAAAAGAGAAAATCTGATTTGTAAAAAATTTTTCACATATCAATTAATCAATCTGCTACTTTAAAAGCAAAAACAATCAACAGGTTTTGCTAAAGTTAGCCCTCCATGAAAGACCCTCAAGTGAAAAAATCCAGTTTAAAGAAAATGACTGCTTATTAAGTAGTTATTAGTAGATGGATAAGATCAGTTAGCTTTAGATGAACTCCAGGATTCTAAAGTTAATCCTGTATCACTGTTTAGACCCTTTATTTTAGAACAGCAAAGGAGCCACAGCTTAATACGGTAACTAGTTCAATGTTTTCCTCTCTAAGGCAGCAGCACTGAGGCCCCCCATCAGACATGGAGGGATTTTTCACTAATTAGTGGATCCATAGGTTATTGTTTTCAAATATACATTTAAATTCTGACATCTTCTGCTTGTTGAAAAACAGAAAATTATGGTGTTTTAAAGATTTTATAAAGCTTCCTGTAATGTTTAGCAGAGCTCCAGTTTAAGCTTTTAACCCCTAACGGTGTTCTGGTTCAGATGAAATGTAAAGGAAGCAACAAAAGGACTCATTTCAGATGGAGCTGAGCGCAGTGTTGATCTGAGGATCATATCTAAGCATGGCCTACATGTAGAGATCAGCTCACAGACAGGATGCTGTACTGTCCATCTGTGTAATGACATTGTAATAACACATTGTGATTGAATACACAGGGCGAACAATGCTGAGGTTGGGGCCCTATTTGACAGGTAATTACGCCACTACACAAACACCTTTCCTGAACCCCTCCTCTTTGACTCGGTGTGAAAATCAGCAGAGAAGCTTCACAGCTTTTATTGGATTGTAGCACCATTTTTCAGATTTTTTTGGTATAAAATTAGAAATGTAAACAGAAAAAAACCTCAGCCTTGTCATAACATTTGTTTGACGCCATTTTGTTTTGTGAAGCTTTTATTGCTTTTTTTAATCACCAGAAGTATCTTCTGCAACCAAAGCTTTTAAGTACAAAGAACCCAAAAAAAAAAGAACGTGTGAAATTGGAGTTTTGCGGTTTCCAAAGCATTAGTGATGCTAGCAGACCTGTTTGTTTGGATTATTATTAAATAACAGCGGTTCTGACCTGACCTGCACCATTAAACACCACCTTCCATCGGAAGCGTCCGTTTTATAGCATCAGTGGCTTGTGTTGATGAAGTGTTTACATCATTTCTGTTTTCTTCTTTTATATCCACTAACTTTCAAAACAAATCCACACCTTTAGTGGAGAAAAAAAAAAAACCTTCGTATGGCATTGTGGTTTATATATAGAGATTGTGCCTGTTTACAAAACTTCATAAACAAATATTCATTTGATCGTAGACGATTCTTCAGGAGATAAAACGACACTAATTTGCATGACTTGGTTGTCCCAGCGGTTTCTGTGTTTTTAATCCAGGTGACATTTCTGTGAGGCGCTGTTAATAAAATTCCTACACATCTTCTGACGAAGCATGCTAACCTTTTTATTTGAACATGTGATAATCGAGAGTGAAATGTTTTGAAGACCATTCAGGGTTTCTTTTTTTTGTAGCTTTCATTTTTAATTAAAATAATCTAAATAAACATTTTAGTTTTTAATGGCTGATTGAGTTTTCAGAATCAACAAATGACAGCTTAAAGTAAAAATACCCAAATCCCTAAAATCACTTTTATTTAGCCCTATGTGAATATTAACATAAGTAGGGATGAACCAATTAATCACATTGATTGTGAAGGTTATTAAAATAATCTTCAACCACTTTTAGTTGGAGATTAATGGTTAACTGGAATAGAGAGACTCTAACAACCTTTCTGTGAGTCAGTAGATCCTATCCACAACTTTTTATGTGGCACGTTTTTAGATTCAGTGGGTTTAGATATTGTAAAACAAAAAAATCTATGTGTCTTCTTTTGCTATTCTGTTATTAATCGATTATTTAAAAAAATAATTGACAGATTTATTATTTAGCAAAATGACCAATATTTGCAGCCCTACACCTAAAAAAGAGCAAATTAAATTGGATAGTGAGATATTCCAAACTAAAAACAAGCCGGTTTTATAACAGACCAAAATAATAAAATCATATTGGCATATTATTGATGATAGCTTTGGGGAAATCTGGTTCAAAAATAGAGATATAATGGTGTTCTTTCTCTTTTACATAACGCCATCTTGGGATTTACAGTTTAAGTTTATAAATCTGACCTTATATGAGCTGCAGAAACATTGCTGAGCCTATTTATTATAGATTACAGCATTCATGACTTGTGCCTTAAAGCTACGGTGTGTAATAATTGCAACAAGTTTCTGACAGAAATTTAACGTATTATACATAACTATGTTATTTATATCATCTACGAACTGAAAATCTCTTCATCTTTACGTTGCCTTAGAAATTGTTATTTATAATTGAATAGTGTCCGACATGGAGGCAGACATCTTTGCTCTACGGCATCTCAGAGCTGATAAACTAGTGACTGTTGAGATCGCCATCATATTTGGTTTATATGAAATCTTTATCCTCCACAGACCAAAGAAATACTATTTATAAAGTTATCTATGTTAACGAACCTCGTCATCACTTTCCTCGTCATCCATTTTGTACCACGATGACCTCCGTATTGTCAGAGAGGGAGAAGCGGTGTTATCTGACCATTAGAGGTCAATGAAAATTAAACACTGTAGCTTTAATAAGATGATAATTTAGTTAAAAATTCATTCTTAATAAGGATCTCCACTTGATGAATATTCTCTTATACTCAACATGCAACAGTTTGGTTTATTTCCTTTTTTAAGGCTTGCATAATAAAATGACTGCAAATATGTGTTTGTTCTTATGTTAATATTTTAACAGTAAACCACAGGGATCTGGTTTAAAATATCAGACTAGTGGAGACGCTATGGGGCCATGTTGATAACAAACTACAGTTAGATGAAGAGTTATGGAAAAGCTGTAATTCCTAAAACTGCAGACATAAAACTGGAGCTATACTGGTCCAGCTGTAATAAAGTCTTAAGTTTATTACATTTCAAATATTAGCTATAGTTTATTTAAAACTGGCTGAGTTAAAAAAATATTTCCGCTTTAGGGTTAGAAAATCTAAATATTATTTAACATGTTTTTTGTTACGGTTTCCTCATCGGTTGTCAGTTTGAACTTCTGACGTTTTTACTAAAGATCTTTATGCACCTCGTAGTAAATCTGTTGGAAAAAGACCAGCCATCTTGTTTTAAACCACTTTGGGTTTAAACAGTTTTTATTTTTCTTCCTAATTCAGAACCAGCAGTTCAGAACCAGCAGTTCAGCCAAACCATACTTCCTGTGAAAAAGCATTGAGAAGCAGTTTTCTGTTCGACCATGTGGGCCCATGGACTCATCTTTCTCTCTTTTCTTAATGCTTTGCTCTTTTTCTCTCTCCTGGTTCTTAACTTTGAATGACCTCCACCCCCCCTCTCTGTTTGCACCATCCTACTGCATATCTCTTCTCTCTTCAGGGTTCTGACAGAGCTTGTTAGCAAAATGAGAGACATGCAGATGGACAAGACAGAGCTGGGCTGCCTCCGCGCTATCATTCTCTTTAACCCAGGTACACGCTGATGCTGCATCGAATGCAGAGGTTCTGATGGGAAACCAGTGAATTGGGTTTGGATTTCTATACTGATGCTTTATTTTCCTCTCCGGTGACAGATGCCAAGGGTTTATCCAACCCCAGTGAGGTGGAGCTCCTCAGAGAGAGAGTGTATGCGTCTCTTGAAGCTTATTGCAAACAGAAGTACCCGGATCAGCAGGGCAGGTACAGTAGAACATGGAAGGAACTTTTAGAAGATGTTTATTATGTCCTTCAATGTCTGGATTTATGGTTTTTCTTAACGTTTCTGCTGCTGTTTAACCATCTGACCCGTTTCTGCTCCATCTAGGTTTGCTAAGCTCCTCCTCCGACTCCCAGCACTGCGCTCCATCGGTCTAAAGTGCCTGGAGCATCTGTTCTTCTTTAAACTGATCGGCGACACGCCCATCGACACCTTCCTGATGGAGATGCTGGAGGCGCCTCACCAGCTGACTTAAGGGAGCCGCGTACAGACTGGTCAGGATCCGACGCACACCAGGATGACCCCCCCATGACCTCCAGCGTCTGCTCGCCGGCTCCTCCTGTTGGGCCTTGCTTAACTGCAGCACCTGCTGGTTTTAATGTACCAGCTTTTACACACAGACACACACACGCACACATTTCCTGTCACCACGCTTAATTATCCGTTCAGACATTCATGAAACTGGACACACGAACTGAACGATCTAACAACCCCCACAGAAAAGGCTTGAAGTTAATATTTGCTAATGCTAACACACACGCATGGATTTTCACTTGTTTTCCATAATCGGCTATCTTCTCCGATGGCGTCCGACTCCGGGAAGGATCCCACACATCCAGGAAATGTCTTAATCTAAGTTAGACTTCAGTTTTCACACCTTTCATCTCACAGTGGGATTTTTGCTTCTGCATAACTGGTGTTTTTTTTCCTCCTTTGGTTCCTTACAGCCTCTTCTAGCTGCTCTGTCTGTCAGAACGAGCTGGTTAGTTATTAGTTGATGATTTTAGCTGGAGATCAGATGCGTAGCATTTGAATCCACCATCCAAACTAAATCTTCTTTAAAGAACATGCAAACACATCATCAGAGCGAATTTATTCAATCAGGTAAACATAGTATTGTTTTTGTTTTTTTTTTCTTGATATGCTGACACTTGCTCGAGTTTCTATTTTTGAAGTACTGTACTCATAAAATGAGCGCTTTTTAAGGCATTGAAATCCAGGAAAAGAGGGCTGGGAGCGCTCTGTTTACGGAACAGAGTCCCTCCAACCCTGATGCGCACAGCGGGCTTCGTTAGAAAGGAAGAATGACTTGAATTATTTTGTTTTTATTTTATTTCTAAGTTTAGATTTTATCTCCAACTTTGAGGATGTTTGGCATTTTAAGACGCTTGAAGCTTACAGGAAGTAAAGCTTCATGGAAAGTTGAAAAAAAAAAGTATTTGTTCCTGTTTTATCCCCCACCTCCCCCGCCTGGTGGTCATTGATGCACTTTTGTGAGTTGTAACTGTGTAAATGTACCTCTCCCCTAAAAATGACCACCTGCCCCCCTCTGAACACCTGAGATGAACTTGAAGGTACTAAGTGTAGGGTTTCCTCATTACGTCCCATGAATGATTGTTTTTTCCAGGGCAGATTTAAGCCACGCCTGGGAATTGGAACTAGCAACTTTCCTGGTTGTTGATGAGAATCTGCCCTAACGACCAAACCAGCTCTGATCCAGCGAGAGAGGAAATCGTTTTCTGATCCCTCTAAGTAATCATGTATATAATCAGACAGAGTGTGTGGTCAGATTGCCTGACCTTTTGACCTTTGAAGTGTCCTCTGGACCGAACTGCTTTGGATGTTTAACTGACGTGACAGCCGCTCTGCTCCGTTTGCTTAACCAGGAGCTGAGCGCTTGTTTTTCGTAAAGAATCGGAAGCAGAGCTGGAAATGGAAACAGAATTAATGAGAAAGTCAGGAAAAGTATATTTTAATCCCCCCCCGTTGACGGTATGGACCTCGGTGAAACTGCAGATGTTTCACAGAACCGGTCGGCTGTAGATGGATAAACTATGAACCGATGTTTGGATTACATCTTGAGCTGTAATCTGCTCCACCGTGTGGTGAAAATCCTACACCTACTACCTGTGGATTTGGACTTTTCTGTGTGTTGGCTTGAATCTTTTGTACAATAGCTGTAAATAATACCAAAAAAAAAGATGTTGTGCAGAAACAAAGGCCTGCTCACACTTGGAGTAAAACATGTGGCTTCTCAAAAATTTAAACTCTTATCTTTCTTGCTTCTTTTTTTCAATTAAAACGTGACGTTTTTATCCCTTGAAATCAGCCAGAAACCTGAAACTGACCAGGGCCAAAACCACACCTCATTGCTGCTTTTTGCACCAGCATCTGCCAACGTTTCCTGTCCTTCCCAGTAACCCGATTGGCTGGATTCTTCTCGACATTATAGCACTTGATGTTTACTGTGATTTAAAGAAAAAAAAAATTGTGAAGAAAAAAAAAAAGTCAAATGCAGCTACGAAGCGTTGAGAAGAAAACCCTCCACACGCCCTCAAAATGTGAGCAGCACCGGGGAGCACAGGCCTCCGCTCCCCCTCCGGCAGAGTGTCGATAATCTAAAGTATTCAGCTGCCTCCTTCGCCACCAGAGCCTGATAGAAATCAGAAAATTTTTTGCAGTTTTCCTTCTCGTGAAGAGGTCCAGCTGTCCTCTTCCAGGTGCTAAATCATTAACCTGGTCTTTAATGACCTGCACATTCACATCAATGCAAATACAGTATGCAAGAACTCAGACAAATCAGACGTAGATCTAGCCTGTTCTCCATCAGCTTTGTTGTCTTTAAGTATAAAATGTTCACCGGCCTCATTCTGGTAGAGAACGACTTTTTTTCTTATGCTCAGACTCATCTTTAGGGAGATCCTAATTGTTGGAAGCTATCAGGTTCACAATCTGAAGATGATTAGAGGATCAGATCCTGATTCTTTAAACGTTCGGCCGACTTATTGCTGTGATGTGAGGATTGCAGCTGACCTGTAAGATTTACTCTTAATAATTTAGGAAAGTTGACCTTAGAACGCTGCCTGGTTTTAGTTTTGCTTCCATCTGTTAGATGTTTGGTTTAATTTTTGCTGTTTCCTTTGTTTGCAGAAAAGTCGGCTTCTGACGACAGTAAAGAAAGATGGAGGCGTGTTTATAACCTCCACCCTCGTCAGGGTCTCAGTGCTTTAAGATGTGGGAAAACGAGCCGATGCAGCTTTTAGTCCTGAAGCCAACTGTTGGAAACCTGCTAGCATAAAGTTTTTCCTCTCTTCTGTTGGAGCTTCCTGTCGTGAATAATTTAACGTGTTCATAACCAGGGATGAGGATGAGAACAGTTACAGTTATCTTGTAACACGCGCATCGTGTTTATTGATCTGTTATTTGGTGTTAATTAGCAGTAAAGTGTTCTACATCCCTCCATTCAGCAGTCATGTTTGTTTTTGCTTTAGGTTTCTATATTGTTTTCATTATTTAGCTGACAGCTTAGCTTCGGATGATTATAAACACAGTGATAAAAGCTATTGAGGGGTGCAGGTTTTTAAGCTAGGCCACTGAGCAGGCAGGCGTTTAGCAGGCGTTTACTGGCTGTGTGGCCATGTTTTTATGCATATTTTCATTAATCTGCAGCTTCATGTTTTAACTGGCAGAAACTGTAACTCTGGCTGTGACACGCTGGGGGTCGTCAAGAGAAAATCAGCCGGGATGTTGAGCCGAAGCTTTATTAAAAATAAAATCGCCTCCTGGCAGTGTTCTGACCCATCTCAGTTGCCGTAGCTGAAAGCTAGCAGCTTTGCGTTGGGAACCTTGCGGTTTCTGGACCGTTTGAGGATGTGAAGCGTTTTGCTGATGTGGGGGGGAAACCGTAGAGAAGAGGATTCAGAGCCGCCTGTTTCCTCTTTGCTTACTTTACTTGACGGCAGAGCTGCGACGATCCGCGATCACCGCCGCATCGCACCGCCCCTCCCACAAATGTTCGTCATTGCGAGTGTGCACTCAAGGCAGACGCATGCTGCCACCTGTTGACTGCGTAGCAGCATTGCCGTCGCCATCTTTGTTACATTTTCTTGTGTTTTATGAGTAGAGATTTAATCGAAAGGATTTTTATCTTATTTTTTATTAGACTGGGTGACCCGATCAGACAGGGCGGCGCCGTTGTACCCCCTCAGAGCCGAGGCTGGTTCAACCGTAGAGGTTCAGAGTGAGCTATGCAGCCTTCAGACCGTCACCCTCACAGTTCTCAATCACTGCCAAGCTGTCTGCAGCCATCTTTATTCTTGGGCCACTCTGCCCTCTTTGTGTAAATCGTGATTCTTGTGCAGCACAGTGAAGACAGTGCTCTAACGCTAGCATCAGTAGTTTCTGAACAGGGGCCCTAATAGGAATGGAAATGGCAGCTTGTGTGGAGAGGGCCGGTCCTGGGCGAGGACCCCTCTGGGTGCTCAAGCTGATCATTTGGTGCTTTATAGGGTCCCACGACCTGATAACAAATATATGAGAGAAATGCAAATAAGGAGCGATTAGATAGAGCCAGACTAACCCTGGACCTGATCTTCTCTGGTTGGAGTGTGAGCGTAGTTGGGAGCTGTAGAAACTGTGGTTGTAGCTTTAGAGGAAGAGCAGAGAAGAAACCCAGACCAAGACGTGGCTACAGTGAAGGAACCCGATAGAAAGGACTGATTCAAAATGGCCGCCCTCCTGAGGGACGGCAGTATTTATGGTTTTTGGCTACGTAAAGGTCTGCTGAGACACAGAGGGAGGAAAGAAGTTAAACAAGATGGATCAGGTGTTCAGTTATTGATCAAGAGGAAAAACTGAAAAAAAAAAATATTTTCCAGTAGATCTAGGATCTTCCTTAATCGTTTACTCTTCATCTTAAAAAAACTTTCACAGTGTTTCTTTGTCTTGTTTCTCATCTCCATAAATTCAACCTATGCTATCCACCGTTTCTTTACTACGAGTATTAAAACAAATGCAAGAACTGAAAAGAAAAAAAAAAAACCCAACCTGACTCTATCACTCTTCTGTTTGATTCGTCTGTTTCTCTTGTGTCCGTTTTTCTGGTCCCGTTTGTATTTTACTCCGTTTTACTGGTGGAGCTAATTGACTTTTATTTTTGGATTGAAAGAAGAAGAAAAAAGAATAATATCGTTTTTTTTTTTCAGTCATTAATTCTGAATCTTGTTTCTGTTTGTTGTATCATGTCTGAGTAAAAGTTTTAATACTGTATTTGAAGAGTTTCTCATTTGTTATTAAAAGGAAAAAAATTATCTGAAGTTTGGAGCCGCATTAGAGACCAGTCCTTCTATTAATAGAAAATAACTAATAAATTCAGGCTGGAATCGTTTCAGGATCCACTTAAAAAACAAGCAGTGATCAGATTGAAGTTTTCTTCTACAGTTTCCTGGAAACCTGATCCCCTCCTCAGTCCAGCAGGACCCCAGGGCCCCAGCTGACCACTGCCCCTGCACTTCCACCTATTAGCCTCTAGAGGGAGTGCTGAGCTTTCATCCTAATAAGCTTCCAGCATCAATGAGCTGCCAACTTCTCTCCACCTCCTCTTATCTCCTCCTCTGTAATTTCTCCTTAGCAGCAACTTTTTTCCATGTTCCTTCCACACCTGTTTGGCTGAACTCCACCTAAAAGGATGCAGCACAGCTGAGATTAGAGCAGAGAAAACTTCCCCCAACAATGCTGCCTCTGTTCCGTCTGCTGAAACCCTGATAAAACACAACAGAGTTATGAGGATGAATCTGTTCTCCATTATGTTCAGCAACTATTCATTTCCATGTCCACCTTATCATTACCAACAGTAAAACCAGACACACTTAACATACTATTAACCACAACTACACATTATTGTTGCATCATTAAACTGATGCTTAATTTGTTTGGTTTTCTGGACACCAAATTACATTTAAGTTTTTTATGTTGGCAGTCAGAGTATGTGCAATATAAATCATGAGCTAATCATCAATTTCCTGGTTAAAATAAGTGGATGAGGAGAACTATATATTATTTATCCAGGTAGCAGGTTTTTTGCTCCAAACTGCCTCAGTGTTTTTTTTTTCCTGCAGTACCAGCTGCTGCCAGCAGATGGAGGAAGTACAATGACCTCTCTGTTCAGGACCAGCAGACTATTTCAGCCAAGTCAGCAGCAGCAGATTTAGAAAAGCAGCATCAGCCTCTAACCTAGAGAGTTACAGGTTAAGGCAAAAGTTAATTTTTCATTTTTGAAGATAATTTCCACCTAATGTTTCTAAATTAAGTAAAATGTATTAAGCAAAGATGTATTAGATCTTCAGATTTAAAGTTAAGAGCTTAAAATCAAAACATTTATTTGTAGTTAACAGTTTTAGATTGTTAGTTTTCCTGTTAGTCGTTACAATCTTATTTTTTTAATTCCATATTATCTTGCATCCTCTTCCTCCTGCCAACCTGACAGTCCTCCCTGGGTATCTGCTCAGCCCTCCTGGCTCGGTTTTCCTCCCTGCTCCACCCTCCTCCCCCCAGCTGTGGTATGTGAGGCTGAGCTCTGTAGAAAGACACCTTTATGCCTGGGGTCAAATTCCTCTTAATTTCTGCAAAAATGTCACTTTTCACCAGCTGAATGTTATTGCTGTGCACCGAATAACTGAGCGGTATTTGAAGTCACTTGGCACCAGCGAACCGCCGGGGTACTGAGTGGTGGAGGTACCCCACACTGAAACACACACCTGTAGAGAACAGAGCTCAGTTGATGCTGTTTTCTGCAGACGAGGTGGTTTCTAAGCTGGCTTTGAAGCTTGGTGTTATCTGGTGTTCAGTCATGTAAAGTAGGGAAATAAACAGCATAAACACTGTTTGAACTCAGAGATTTGCTGATCTGTAGCAGTTTTAAACATGATTTATTATTTATAATTAACCAAATAATTTTATATTTGTACAAACCTTGAAATATTCAACTGGTTCAGCTTTTTACGTCTTATCAAACCTGATCTGATGACAATATCGAAGTGATGAAAAAAGAACAAAAGTTTTTATAAACAGATTTATATTTCAATAATGTCAGAATCAATTTCTTGAACGATTTAAATCTCCTTTAAACTTGAAGATGCAGTCGGTGAAGGGAGGACAGATCCTCTAAATGACTGACGGATTTCAGCCAAACCGAATGACTGGTCAGCCGCTGTCCCCATGTTCTCTCAGCTGTAATCATACGCTCAGTGTTTTTAGGCAAACACAGACTAAATCAGAGCCAAGGTACATTTAGATGACTGAGAGCTCCTCCTGTAGAGAGCTAATTGAGGGTGAAGCACAGAAAAATGTCATTTTACATTTGAGGACAGTTGGTCTTTGTAATCAAGGAATCAGACTGAAATACTTAAAAAGAAAAATAGGTCAGAATTTAAGGGAGGCTGTTATGTTTGCTACATTGATGTTCATTCATTATAAAAACGTTAAAAAGAAAAGCTGTGCTGCAAACTGTACTTTATGGAGAATTGGAAAGTATGATTACAGTGTTTGTTTGCAGCCGCCTAAATCGTCCCCTTCTGACATGAATGTCGTTGTTAAAACATGATTTAGAGTCAAACATGTAAGAACTGATCATGGGTGTGAAGCTCTGATTGGTTCAGAGCTTTAATTCATTTGAAACTTTATTTTTTTTCAGAATAATGACTTTATAGGGCAAATCCTCAAGGATCTTTTAAAAATATATCTATAAATTTACAGCTGTACCTTAGAGGTATTTGGACTTTGGCTTGATGACTTGATCCTAATTACAGATAGTTTTTATTTGAGAATCCTTAACTTTGATTTGAACTCTAATGACTTGAGTTCCGTAAAATTCAAAAATATCCACTGGACTTGGTTTTCAAGATTTGAAGACGCTTCTCACCACCTCTCCAGGAAGCTTTCTCAATTCAAAATGTTGGATCCGCGAGTGAGTTTGAGTCTTATATAGACAAAGCCTTCTATCGCTTGGAAACATGCAAAATGGTAACCCTATGAAATGGGTCATTAGTTCCATCCCGTGTTAGCCTGTAATATTGAACCCGTCTAAGATTCTATGTCAGGTCGGTCGCTAAAGGGGGGATTGCCATTAAGGGGGGGATTGTCTCCTGTAATACCTGAAACCCGTCTATGATTGTTAATGGTTGGTCGTTAAGGAGGTATTGTTCACTGGCTGGGGCGGGTAGGAACCTCGCTCCTCTGTGCCGGGGTGGGAGGGTTGGTGATATCTTGAGGTTTTTTTACCTTGATGCTTTTATTATAGTCACAATTTACCCCAAAAAATTACGATAATAAAGGTTAAATATAGAGCTTTTCTTTGTTTGTTTCCTCAGGTTATTAAGGAATAACTCATTATCATCAGCATCATAACTTCATTTGAGAGAGTTCAAATCAATTTTACCTTTTTATAGAGAAAAAAAAATTCAAAATAAGTTAAAACTGTTCAAATAAAGTATAATCATTCCACTCTGGAAAAATATTTGGTCCAAATATATAATCAAAGTCCATAATTGACATTTATCTCGATAAGGACTGTCTAATATTTCAAATTTAAACATTTATCTCTAGAAACCTTATGATTGTTTTATGTAATTAGAGTATTTTAGAATTTCTGCTGTGGGCTCGTTAGATTATAGATTAGATATACTATCGATTAGTGAAATTCAGACATGACTCACATCTATTTAAAACTTAGGGTGTGTCTCTTATTCTGCAGAGCAGATGCTCCAAAAATGGACATAAATAATTCCCTAATAGAAATAAATCATTGATTATGACTAAGCTTCAGAGCCACAAAACATTTAGGATTGTGGTTGGAGGTTTATCATCATAGGTTCTTAGATGTTCTGACTCCTAATACAATGAAGCTACAGCAGGTTCCACACCAGAGCTGGACCAGTATAACCAGTTATTATATAAAAATCAGTGCCTACATTACTGCAACCCCACATGTTAAATAGGAGCTAATATTTTCACATCTATTGCTGCGGCAGTTAAATGGACTTCAATTTTTCCTCAAAACCAGGAATATATCTTCTGTAGCTGAGCTGCTAAAGCTCTCTGATAGATAATGACAATGTTTACTGGGAGGAAACAAGAAGAACCTAAATAATAACTTTATAATTATTTTCAGCAAAGTATTGCAATGAATACTTTCTAGAAATCATGCAGAGCTGTTTAAGATCAAACTTCCTGTCTTTCAGTTTTTCATGTGAGACATTTTCCTTCCCCCTCACCGATGTTTAGAAAACCAGTGGATTAGAAAATGTTTACTGGTTTTAATGGGAGGCTACTGGTCAGAACTGATGCTTCTTAATTTTATCTGTAGATCAGATGCTTTTCTCTCTTTGCTGCGGAGAAAAGATTCAGATAAATCAGTTCCTTATCAATAGGAGGATGTTCCTAAATGGAAAACAGGAAGAAACTCATAAGTTTTTATGATCTTTATCTGCTCTCTGTTCTTCATCCTTGGTGTTGCAGAGATGTTTAGTCAGACTCTTTCTTAAACTTCCTGTATTAATGAGCTTAAAGCTAAAGTACAGAAATCGATTACTCAGATTAGTCCTGGATATTCATGCAGGTGCTGCCTCCATCTTTCATTGGCAAAATAAATCACATTTATTATTGCTGCTTATTTTCATAAAATATTAAAACCTTCTCAGATGAACAATTTGATTAAAATTTATCCAGGAAACACTTTGGGAATCTTTCTGAATATTTCTTCAACATTATCCAGACCTAATGGAGGCAGACTGGCTCGTTTGTGTCTGGGTCCATTAATGAGCTTCTGCCTGTTTACCAGGAGGGGAAATCAGGGAGGAAGGTGGTGATGAAAAAGAAAAAGACAAGAAAAGGAAGAGGGAGGGTGCTAAAGCACACGCCACACGTTTTAACGCCGCCGCCTCGGTATGTGCGTGTTTTGTTGAACTGTAGCAGCCCGGATGGACTGAACCGAGGCTCAGATGAAAAGCTCTGCTAACTTCAAAGTTCTGACGTTCTGGAAATAGTTCAGAAACAAAACAGTGGGATTGTTTTTACTGCTGCTTTTCCCTGACCTCATTAAGCAGCCGCAGCATCTGTGGACAAATCATTTCTCCATGTTCTGTCTTTTCCTTCAGGAATTATTTACTAATTGTTTTTCTCTCCTTGAATGTTTTTGCCTTCTGAATCATGGCAGTAAGATCCACAGAGCTCCGATTCTGGTTCCATCCTAATCAGGCCGAGTTTATATATTTGAAATTGAAAATTAATTGTGTCCAGAACCCTTAACCAATGGCTTAATTTTGACCAAAACCGGTTCTAATGTCTGATTGTGGGTCAATGGTTGAAGAGGTAGGAGCATCTTTAGATCCACTTTAAAGTTTATCTGATACCTGAGTCAATGAGATTACAGGTCCAAGAGGAAAACCCAGATATTCTGCTTTCTCGTTAGATTTTCAGCTCATTTTCAGGAAGCCAGAATAGATATAAAGTCCGGTCAGCCTATTTTGGGTTTCCTTCCACTGGAAATCCTTTAAAGAAATCCAGTCAGGATCATGATTAGATAATGGATTCACAGCTGCTTCTCCATTCTGAGCGATTTCCAGTCTTCTGGGGAGTTTGTTCGAGGATCAGTGGAGTAAAGGAACTACATCGCTGCTTCTCCATGTTTGGTTCTAGTTCTGGGTGGACTGGTAGGCTGGATGTTAGAAGACCAGAGTGGTCTGGGTGGTTGATCCAATGACAGCAGATCTGTTTTGTATTGAGGTGCTGATCCATTCAGTGATTTATAGACTAACATAAATATTTTAAAGTTTATTCTCTAAGCTACAGGGAGCCAGTGGAAGAACTTGAGAACCAGGCTGATGTGCTCCACTTTCTTAGCTCTAGTGAGAACACAGGCAGCAGCGTTTTGGATCAGCTGTAGCCATTTGATGGGCTTTTTAGGCAAACCTATTAAGACACTGTTACAGTAATAAATTCTACTAACGATTAATACATGAATGAGGTTTTCTAGATCTTGCTTGGACATTTGTCCTTTAATCCTGGAGATGTTCTTCAGGTGATAGAATTAACTGCTTTTATGTTCCTCTGAAGGCTCTGGTCTGAGTCCATCATAGCACCAAGATTTTGGCCAAAAGCAGTGATTTCTAGCTGTAGTACCTGAAGCTGTGAGCTAACTCCTTTGGTATAAAGATTATTACCTCAGTTTTGTTTTTATTCAGTTGGAGAAAATTATGGTGCATGACATATTGATCTGTTCCAAGCATCTAACCAATGCTCTGTTGGGTTCATAATCACCTGGCATTATGATCTAAAGCACTAGGACCAAGTGGAAAACCACAGCTCAAGCAGACAGAGCCTGCTCCCCTAATTAGCTGTTAAACACACTGAAGTTAGTTATATTAAAAACGTATTGCATCCCCTCCCTCACTTCTGGAATCAAAGTTTTATCCATGTGGTAACTGATCTTGGAATCAGCACACCTGGGTCTCTTCCTGCTCCGCCATCTTTCTCCTTTTCCATTTAACCTGGACTAGTTGTTCCATGTGGATGTTCCCTCCTTTGGCCTTCAGAGTAACCTGTAGAGTAACGGGTTAGCTGTGGTGGTTTATACACCACCCTGAGAAAGATGTACCATTTACCCTATTCTTTAAGTACCACAGTACCAGATAACTGGTTTATAGGATTACCATGTAAAGGAAGCAGATATGTTACAAAGGGTACAGGATCATCATTGTGATTAAAAAATACTGTAAAGATTCCAAATAAATTGAAATAACTAACTATTTTATTAAGAATTAATAACATTGACACATTTGGAAAAAATAAATATGTGCTTTAGTTAAAAACCAAAATGCTCCATAAGTTTTCTGTCATTTTCTTGATACTTTTTCTACTAAAGACGCAGAGAACATTTAGAGGCTAAAACCGAACTCCAGTTTTCATTCAGGTCCTTTAATGAAGGATTTATATGTAACAAAATGTAATTATAATCTATTGTGTGTATGAACGCATGTTCGGCTGGTTTCCTGATAAAGATTAGAGTTTAACTCCACCAGAAAATGAGAGAATTTGAATGATCCTGAATATGCATCATTGTTTAATTGTTTAATCTTTAACTGTCTCTCCAATTAAAAGTACAAAAAGTAAATCTTTATCTATTTTTTTAGGACAATCAAAATTTACTGTTTGTTCTTTTAGTTGCAAAGAAAATATACTTATAGTTTAGACAAAAATAATGTTTTTCTTACGGGTTGATCTGCTGATCAATGGTTGCAGCCAATCAATCAAATACAAATCTGTATTGGTGAATTCATTTTTCAAATTATTTTTACTTCCTTTCTCAGTGTTTAAATTCTCCTTTTCTTTCCCTCAGCTTCATCTCTCCTCATCATCCATCGTCCTTCTTTCACAGATTTCTGTCCTCTCCTCCACTGTACCCAGAAAGAGGACCCAGCTCCCAGCAGCTTCCTGTCTCACAAAAGGCTCCACTGTCCCCCCCCCCACCTCCCGTTTCCTCTGCTGCCACCCTGCCCCCCTTCCTCAACACCCCTGTGGTACATTCCCTCCCTCTCCTCTGGTGCATTCCTCACTGACTTCAGGAGTCCCTCAGTCAGCGAGCTCCATGGCCATGGAGATGGACCTGCAGTCAACCTGGAGATAAACTCTTTAAAGTTCAGGAAATTACTCAATGTCAGATTAATTTTTTTTAAATACTTTAGTTTATTTGAAAATATTACATAAGTCAATGATAACTAATGTTATAATAAATCCTACGTCCATACCGGCTGATGGAAATAAGAAAAGTCTGTTTCAGACGCTAAAAGCTTTTGTTGTAAACTAAAGAGGAAACAGGTTTTCTGATTAAAATAAGATATTATATTTCTTTATGATTATTTCAAAAGTCTTCATGTTAATCTCTTATAAGATTTTTATATGATTTCATGATGGTTTCTATCTTTTGTGTTTGCTATCATGCAGCTGATCAACCTGAAACTCCAGATGTTGGGATTCCTTTCATTAGAGCTCAGGGCAGTGATGCACAGATTATCTCCTTTATTCAAGTCAAACCAAAATCTCTCATGTTGAAATAAATCAATCATGTTTCTTTTTACATAAATAATTATTGAACAACATTTATATTAATAAAAGAAATGTATTTCTCAAGGTTTTCTGCTGTTTCATCTCATCTAACATCTTCCTAATCTGTTTAACTTGAGAGTTTATCAGATGTATTAGTTTATTTCTCCTCCCCCTGGTTTGTTTTAATGCTCCAGATGATTCCTTTGGGAACCAGGTGTTGAGCTTCAGGTTCAGGCACTCCATCTTATTCTGCAGTGAAGCTTTTTCATGCATGAAGGATGTCAGTTGTTTCTGAAATCAGTCCATAAAAAGATGCTATCTGGCAGCATGTTCTGCTCAAACACCTGCAGATTTGGTTCATAACCAGCCGTGCATGAAGATTCAGTGAAGGACGGCAACCACCCAGAAGGGAATCAAACTTTCTTCGTTTTACCCCCAAATTCTTGAAATTTATCAGGAAAAAATCATAAAATCATCCCATGAAGACCAATTTCCCACAGATTTTTAGTTGTTTTGAGGATTTTATTCCTATTTTCTATTGATGTTGCCTCTATTATTAGATATAATTTTATTGTATTGAAGCTCATTAGCTCTGCAACACTTTTTCTAACAGACTTTATCAGAACATAAGATTCAAAAGAACTATTTTTATTTATTTCACCTCCTAAATGTCACCATGAGAACCTATCCAGCTTTATAGGAGAGAGCAGCAGAAGCTCTATGAAAGTA